>JAPKLX010000134.1:850504-867740 GCA_026898415.1 Leonotis leonurus
AACTTGTGTGAGTAATAAATTTATTTTTAAAAAGGAAATGTAACAAACAGGGTGAAACAACTAAAAAAGGAAAACGTAACAAACTGGGTAGGACGGATGAGTATTTCTTATGAAAAACTCATTTCTACATGATCTACCACATACATATATATATATAGGGAATAAATCAAATGAGAATACAGTTTTAAATGAGAAATGAGAATGAATTAAGACCATTAATTTATTAGATTGGATGTTTAAGATTGTATCTAATTACTTTATGTTAAATTTGACTAAAAATGAGTTTCCAGTGGCAATTTGATAATTTTTTGGAACATTTTAGGTGGGGTGCACGATTTTTAGGGAAATTTGCAAAATTTGCCACTGTAGGAGTCTCTCAGTTCTGGATATCTCGTATTTAGTTTTTATTTTTGTGATTTTTTATTTTTTTAATTCATTATCAATTAAATTTAAAAATTTAAAATTTAAAATTTAAAATAAATAAAATGAAAAGTTTAAATTAAATTAAATTTTTTTGATTTAATTTTAATTTAATTTAAATTTAAAAATAAATAAACCAACATTAAATTTAAAAAAATATTACATTTTAGAAATTCAAATTATATTAATTTTAATTTTTAAAAATAAAATTATATTAAAATACATTAATTAAAAAAGGAAAAAAAGAATTAAAATTACCTTAACTAAAAAAAACTACATTGAAATTAAAATTACATTAATTAACAATACTATATTGGAATTAAAATTACATTACTTAAAAAAACTACATTGAAATTAAAATGACAATAATTTAAAAAACTACATTAGAAATTAAAATTACATTAATAAAAATAAAGCTACACTATTTATCCCACTTGCTTTTGATTTGAGCCACCATCATCATGTGTGTCTCGAGTTGATCGGGAGTTATATTTGATATATCTTTAATCATGATCTTGTACTTCATAAATTTCATTTGAGTGGAGGCGAATTCCTTCAATGCTTGGGCAGTAGTGGCAAAAATATCCAAGGCGTCGCCACTAGGCTCGATAGCTTTATTCTTCCCTTTCCTTTAGACTGCCTTTGTTCCCATTGGACGTTATTTGGGATTAGTAGAGTCGCTCGTGAAGCGTTTGCCCATGTTGTTTTTTCCCCGTTTGTTGGATCCGGTATGGTCGGGCACAATCCGTTTGAACTTCGATGTGTTTCATAAAATTTCCCAACAATGACAATATTTTTACCAGACCTTGTTGGTTTGTTTGTACTCGGTCAACGCCTTGTTGAAGATATCGTGGTCAGAGTTGCCGCTTCCCTACGCATTGACACAATGGTTGTACATGGCGTAAACCTCCCGAGTCATATCCTTCAATTGTTTTAAAGTCCGATGATTGGAAGGATCGCCTCGTTGTCGACTATGGAATCTTGGCTTGTGTCAAGCCAAGTTCGGCAAAGGATGATGTCATCCTCATCGTCGTAGGCCCAATCGGATTTTCTTCGAGTGGGTTCGTTGCTTTTACGGATAGCGAGGGCAAGGGCGTTGTTTGAAGCATCGTCGAATGAATTGTTTCAGTTGATTCCTTCAAGTCTACCTGCTCCGTCGGTTGAAGAGGTTGAAAACTGAGGAGAATGTTGGGAAGAATATTGGGGAGAAAATGGGGTAGAAAATTGGGGATAATTTTGACCGAGGAAGGGAAATTGTTGGCCGAAATAATTTTGTCCGAAAAATTGTGGAGTAGAAAATAGAGAAGGGTTGAAAAGGCATAGTGAGAAATTAGAATTTTGGTTTGCATAACTTAGAAAAATTGGAAATATCCGAGTTTTGATCATTGACTCTGAATTCTGAAAAAAAAGGTCATTGAATTCACCATCCATTTTATTTATATTACCCTTTCAACACCTTTTTTTATTTTACTATTTTTATTACTCTTTGAACATCTTTTTTTTATACTATTTTTTACGTATGATTATTTTACTTTTTTTTATTACCCTTTAATCATCTTTTTGTTATTAAATAAATATAACAAGATTCAATAATATAACAAATTACATATTTATTTATAATTAACAAAAAAAAAATCAAATAATTATAAAAATAATAATATAAATACAACTAATTAAATAATATAATATATTAAATTAAAATGATGCGTGTTGCCGCAATGTTATAGTACAAAATAATGGCGTAAGGAGCGCCAGCGCAAGGCGTTAGGGCAAGGCTGCAGCGCAAGGCGCCAGGGCAAGGTTACGCTCAAGGCGCCAATGCAAGGTGTCAGGGCAGGACTCCAGCGCAAGGCAACGCAAGGCCAATGCCAGGTGCTAGGGCAAGACTTCAGCGCAAGGCACTAGCGCAAATGGTCAGTGCAGGATAGTTATGCCAACATAAGGTGACTAGATACTAGTGCAAAAATACTGCTTCTATTTTTTAACTTTTTTTAATAAATTTCTTTTTCAAATATTTTTTTCTTATATAGTGGGCCCTATTTTGTCGTTTAATGTGTCATTTAGTCTTTTTGAGTATATTTAATATCTATCTAAAAAGATGAGTATTTCTTATATGTACTTTTATCTATATGAGTATTTTTTATTTTGCCCCTAACAATTAAATTGCATTTATAAAAATAGTGTATATATGTAAGCGTAAACAATTATATATTACATATGAATACATTAACTACTCATCTTCTCTTATCTATAATCATATTATTTCTAAAAAATATTTTATTTCGTTTAGAAAAAATATATACAATATACATATAAATTAAAGTTCGTAAAATTTAATTTGATATATGATAAATAAAAAATTGATGTAATATGAACAAGTTATGATCATTTAAAATATCGAAATAATTATATATCCATATATATATATATACATACATACATATATATATAGGCGATATATCAAATAAAAATTATTCATTGAGTAAAAATAATTCTTGACTGTTAAATTATTTAGATCAATGGTATATATTAAAAGATAATTTCCGTACCTATCTTATATAAAATATTTTATCCCTTAAAATAGAGAATTTTTTGTTGTTTTAGACGAGTGTTTTTCACTCCTTTGAATCGTAAAAAAAATAAATTGTTAAAAATTGAAAATGAATTGTGAATTGAAAAAAATTGAAAGAGAATATCTTATCAAGTTTATCTATCATATATTCATAATCAAACAGTTCATAAGTGAACTAGATTTTCTGAAATAAAAAAAATTGAAGAATTTCGTTAATTATACGTTTATCGATTAACCTGATGTTTGATTATATAGTATTAATTAATTAACATTAAACTCAATAAACCATTTATCTATTTTTTTTCATCCAAATACTTAATGTATAATAAATTATTTATATTTAGTTTTAACAATCATGTTACAATAAAATTGTGAAAAAATGTTACTATTTTATCATTTTCAGTTTGTATTTGTATGTACAATATGTTTGAAGGAGATTTTATTACTTTAACAACCCTATTATAAAATTTTGCCTATTATAAATTTTTATAGAGACAATTATATTTTATGCTTGGATAACTTTAATTATAAAATAATTAAAATTTATTTTACCGTGCGTCACACACATGGGTGCACAAACTAGTATATTTCACAAAGAAACGATCATATCTAATACTCACTATGTCCTGTTAAAAGTGGTTTGTTTTCCTTTTTATGGTGTCCCACTAATATTGACTTATTTTCTAAACTAGCAAAAAGCTACCCTTTAAAATGCATGAACCCGTTGCTTTTTGAACTTATTAACGAAATTGTAGAGCATACTTCTACCATTCATTAAAAGCTTTTGAACTTATTAACGAAATTGTAGAGCATACTTCTACCATTCATTAAAAGCCCATAAATAATGCTCTTAATTCGTTAGTTAAATTTCTACTATAGAGTTGTTAGCGAAGTACTAATAGAAGAAAGTCAATGACCATAAGATAAATATGTGTGAATTGTTACTATACCACTCTATAGTTTATTATTACGTTACATATATTAAAGTTTTAACAAAAATATAATTAATATGTGTAAGGTGTTCTCAATAATTGTAATAGTGGGAATCAAACCCTAATTAAATTGGAACCGTCAAATACGATTACGGATAGGAATGAGCATAAATTAAAATTCAATTTATAACACAATAATTTATTAATACAACCCCAAGTTCATATATAGATGGGTCGGTCCAACCCGGTACTTCACCGGACCAACCCGGCACTTCACCTGTCCTAACAAAATGATCCAACTCGGACAATTGCTATAGATGGGTCGGTCCTGACCCGGACCGAACCCAACGGTCCAGATCGATTTAACGAGTTCGGTCTAGGTTTGCTCATCCCTAATTACGAAAATCGTAATTGTGCATGATAGTTTGGTTATGAATCGTAACCGTAAAGCAACAGTTTGGAGCCGTGGATTTCTCAAAATTTTTAAAGATTTTATATATATAATTCAATTTTATCTCTTATATTATATAGAATACTTATTTTATAACTCATAAAATTACAGTTTAACTTGTAAATTCATATAAATCACAATAATTATTGTATAACTCATAAAACCAAGCAATCATATTTATTTCATAACTCTGTTTTTGCATTTGTTTTACTACAATATAAATTAATATGAAAAATAAATTACTATAATAAAAAAACATTAGCTTTAAGAAATTTAAAGTATATTAATTTAAAAGATAAATTAAAATAATGATAAATTAAGAAAATGAATAAGATATGAAATAAGTTGAGAATGAAATGAGTTATTTATCGATAAAAATAAGATAACGAAAATAAAAATATATAAAAAGCAATTCTTTTATAGAAATAAAATAGGGAGTAGAAGTTTGGGATGCGACTTGCAAGACACTCACAGTGGTCCAACACCGGTTTCCCATATGGACCGGGCTGTGAGCCTGAGCTCGCGTTTAAAAGCCTGGCTCCCGAGCTTGGCACCCCCCTAGCAAGACTCTTAGCTGGATTTGAGCTTCCAGGCAGCGAGCCTCGACCTGAGGGTCATTGGGGATGCTATGCTAAAAGTCGCATATATGAATATGCATACATTAGAACTCAAATATTAAAAAAATGGCTAAAAGTTACTCACTTTCATAAAATTAAGAAAGAAATAGTCATTTAAAAATAAGTGATAAAAAATACCTATTTATATGAGAACATGAGGAAATACACAGATAAAAAATTATTCATGTCCTAATATAAGTGAATATTTTTTATCTTTTATTTTTAATTGATATTCTTAATCTTTATTTTAATCTTTATTTTATAAAAGTGATTAATTTTACCTATTAATCTTTAAAAAAATGAGTTTAATAAAGCATTAAATTTCGCAGCTCAAATTTTTTAATTTACTCGTTCCAGGACCAACTATTAATAAAATAGTGACACAATTTAAGGTTGTAAATGAACATAGTTATTCAAAACTCAGACTCAAAAAAAGTTTGTTCGAAGTTTGACTCGATAGTAAATGGCATGTGTTAGGAACCTTTTTGATAATTGTGGAAATCATTATCTATATGTTTTGATGATGCGAAATCATAATATATATGTATGCTATTAAACTATGCTTGCGTTTTAATGTTTATTGATACTTAGGAGTTTATGCTAATTTGTTGTGTCTAGATTAGTTAAACTTTACAGAATGACTAAGTGTAAGGACAGATCGATGAAAGATAGAACGAGTCCATAGGAGTCATCTGTGTTTTTAGTAGCAGATCAACTAACTTGTAATGACAGGTTAATGAAATAATCTGGTCAATAGAGCTTGATCTTAGTCTATGTATTAGAAGGGAGATCACCTTGTATGGTCAGATTAAATTAACGATTTGTGCTATAGGAACGACCTTGTTTGTAGCAGGTTAAATCAAAATGTTAGAACAGATTGACGTAACGATCAGTACATATGACTAACCTGATTTGTCTAGACTTAATTTTTATAGCATCTTAGTTATCGTACAGTAGGCTAGCATTCTTACCACTACCAGATCGATAGCAGGTTGATGGACAAACCATTACCAGCAGAGCATCTAGCTGCATAAGAAGCAGCACGATGGAATCAACCTTGTATCAAACATGTTGATATCGATATGCACAAGAAGCAGACAATTCCATGAAATCAACATATGTGTAACAGGTTGATCAACAGATCGTTGGGGAGACAACTCAAGGAATATTGAAGTCGACCTGCCACCAGCAGATCAACAATGAGCTGCTTAACCCAGTTAGAGGAAGCTAGAGTCTACCTAAATTGATAAGCTTACATTTCCTAAGCCACATCAACATCCACGCAGAACAAACTCCAAAGGTTAGAAATACAGTCAACAACCAACAATCAAAAGACCATTTAATGTTATCTGCAAAAGCTGCAAAGACACTTAACGGCTAAAATTTAAATCAGCTTATAAATATTTCAAGTCTTCTTCAAAAATGGTGTTTGTGTGTTCGTGAGATTGCCCAGAAAAGAGCCTAAAAGTTGCACGATTCTCTCAAGATTTTAGAGTTCATTCAACACTAATTAGTTCATATATATATTCTTAAGTGTTGTAAATTAGAGAGAATTCACCATATTTTTTAGGATAAATGTTTCAACTTATTTTATGTCAAATTTGTTTCAACTTATTTTATTTAAGTTACTCGCAAGAGAACGATGTCATTATAGCTTAATAAGTTAACACAAATCGTATTCTCAAGGAAGGCTAAACATGGCTTCATCTATGTTGTTGAACAGAAAACAATTAAAATAATTGGGGTTTGAGTGATTAATAACTAAATTACTTAATTACCTAGGCGAGTGAAATTAAAAGAATGGAAAAAGGAATTATCTATGCGAGAATTAAGAAAGCAATTAAATCCTAAGTCTAAGAATGAGGAATTAAAGGAAATAAATCTTGACATTCTTCGATTGATCGATTAACATGGATGATGGAATAAGAAATCAATAATTCAAACTTAATTAAGAAAGAAACCACAAGAAAGTAAAACAAACGATAAACAAATTAAGAACGCAATACGAAATCACGAATTAAATGAGAAATAATGCACTAGAAAAAGTCTCCGGGTTGAATCACGATCGAATCCACAACGAGAATTAAAGAACGAAGTACGAAATTTGAAATAATGAAAATAAACTACTGTGTTTTCTCTCATAGTTCAAAACCCTAGAATGATAGATGATATTAAAAATCACGCGAGGACACTTTATACAGGGGAGAAAATCCGCCTGCCCAGCGCTTACTAGGGGTCGCTACCTCCGTGTTCTGACGAAGTTGAAATTGTCAGGGGTAGTGATCACTAGGGGGTAGCGGTCACTACCCCTAGGTAATGGCTGGTTGAGCTAGTGATCACTATGGGGTTAGCAGTCACTACCCCCATGTTCTACCAAGGTGAGCTAGTGATCACTAGAGGGTAGCGGTCACTACCCCCATGCGCTGCCTAAGTACCCTAGTGATAATTAGGGGGGTAGCGGTCACTACCCCGCGCTCTGTCTTCACTTCATATTTTTGTGCACCTTCGGCCCCCGTTTCTCGTTTCGATACTTACAAACTTCCATTTTGTCTTGCTCCCGACCTACAATATGAAATATGGGAATGAGAGGATAAAATGGAACAAAGAGTATGAGAAAAAATTAAAAATAAGGTATTAATGACCAAAAATACGAGAGAAACGGGACCGAAAATGGGCTGAACAACCCCCCACACACAATACCTTGCTTGTCCTCAAGCAAGTCTAGGCTCAAAAATGATACGGAGATTTCAAAATATGAAACGAGTTAAACCATGCAACAACATCATATTCATTGTGAATGCCTCAAAAGGGATCCAAAGACTATCACACCAATCACTACTATGTGTTTCCCTCATAATGCAATATCAATCCGATCAGACCTTAAAAACACGTGAAGATGTGGGTTTTCAACAACCCGAGGCTAGGCATTTATTTCCTCTTCCTTTTTTTTTCTTTTTTCTTTTTTCTTTCTTTTTTTTTTCTTTCTTTTTATATCAAATCGCGATAAGATGGTGATAAATATAACAATGATCACTAGGTGTGATCATCGGCATAAATCGAGTATCCTAGTGTGGTTTCCCATACCCATTCCTATAACATAATATCTTTCGATTTCTGTGAGGAAGAGGGGTAGAGTTCTTATCACCTTCAAACCAATACTTAAAGCGATTCAATTAAGGGCCATTCAAGCCAAAAATGAGAAAGAGTGGGTTATGTGGCCAATATTCACGAGATGGAAACATTTAGAGGTTATCTAAAGTGTTCTCGTATGGTTTCCCGTGCGCATGGTATCTAAAGGAGCAGAGGCCTCCCAACTCAATCCCTAACACATACACACAATGAAAACAAGTCTAGCAATTTCAAGCAATCTATACCCACATCATCCATGCTTGAGTTCATCTCATCAATCAATCACACAGAGATGCCCCACGGACAACAATGATCAAATGCAATAACTAATCACCCAATTAAAGAACACACAAACTGCAAGTCATATCGGTGCATAATGAAAACACATTTCTGTCAAAATCAATCATTAATCGTCAAGGAGCTAGAATTTTCAAGTGAAACAAACAAGTATACACGCTCACACATATAAGTCAAAAACATGTTGTATAATAAAATTGCATGCATACCCCCCAATGAAAAGATAAGGAATGTCCTCATTACTAAATAACAACACAAGAGGGAGATGAACTACCCGAGAAATGGGAATATGCGGCGGAGACAGTGTTGATCAGAAACAGGTTCGAAGCCAACTGCAAGAGAAACACAGAAAACAAACAAAATAGCAAAACAAAAAAAGAAAAAAAAAACATACTAAATTCAACCCGGACACAAACGAAATACGTATTAAATAGCGACAAGTCACTGCTGATCTGGTGGTGGAGGAGGGTCGAAGAGGGCCCAGGGTTCCTCATTCTAGGACTGCGAACTGCTCGCTGCATGGTCTCCGGCTCGGTTCTTTGTTTGAGTCATGATGGAGAGAACAAGGGAAGAACTGGTGGCCAGAGATGGTGGACGAAAATGGTGACGGGCGACTGGAGGCGGTGACAGGTGGTGGTCGGCGCTCGGTTGTGGAAAGGAAAAGATGGGTAATGATAGAGTTGGGGTGAGGGATGTGGTGGTGGTAATGTGTAGAGAGGAAAGAGAATGAGGAAATAAAGATCGGGGGAGAGAATGAGGAAAGAAGAATAAAAATGGCGGAGTAAAGGAAGAAAGACTGGGGTTTTCGCTGGAGTAGCGGTCGCTACCCTTGCGTGCTGGAGGGGTGTGCAAAGCCGAGGGCTAGTGACCGCTCCTACTTCGGCTTCTGATCTAAAGCTCTCTTCCAAGCCTTCCGATCCTTCGAATGCTTCCTCCAAACTAGAATCCTGCACAACAGAAATCTCGGCCAAGGCATCAACAAAATCAATAAATGCACAATCTTCAATGGAATTTATAGATGACATCGTCGTGTTCTTATGCACAGAAAATGATATTGTTTCTCCTAAAACTGACATTTGAATGTTTTCATTTTTAACATCAATTATGATGTTACTAGTGGCCATAAAAGGTCTCCCTAACAACAGTGTGTGGTCTCGACCATTCTCATGTACATCACCTATCTCTAGCACAACAAAATTCATAGGCACAATCAAACCGTCAACACTAAGAAGAATATTCTCAATAATTCCTATAGGGTACCTTACAGAATGGTCAGCTAACTGTAGGCTCATGCGAGTGGGTTTAAACTCTCTTAACGCTAATTCTTTAAAAATCGAGTAAGGCATGAGATTAATACCAACACCTAAATCTAGCATACCTGTGATAGTCTCACCATTTCCAAAGGTAATATTGATTACAAAACTACCTGGATCGCGTTGCTTTTGTGGGAGAGGCTGCTGCATGATGGAGTTTGCCACCTCGGATACCATAATAGACTCATCATCTGCGAATCTTCTCTTCTTTGATGCAAGCTCCTTGAAAAACTTGAGATAGACTGGAACATTTCGAATGACATTTAGTAGTGGCAAATTCATATGCACTTGAGAAAGCATTTTGTAGAAGTCCTTGAATTTCCGTTCCAACTTCTCATTCTTCAGTCTGCTCGGGAAGGGAATCGACGGCTTATACGGATTTGCCGTCTTGTGTAACTGAACAACGGGCTATTCTTGTTCCATCTCTTTCTCCTTGACTGTTTCCTCCTCTGAAATTTCCGGCAGTTTCACCTTTTTATCTACATTCTTCCCACTACAAAGAACAGTAATTGCTTGCACCTGGTGAGGCGAATGTCCCTGTCCCGGTATCATTCATGTCTGTTGTTGCGGAATACCCATGTTGAGGTGGGTAATACTACGGTGGGGTCTGCTGATAGTACCCATGTTGAGTTGGGTAATACTACTGTGGTGTTTGGTGAATGGGAAAATTCGATCCCGATCCTTGTCCCTGATTTTGTCCTCTCCATGTTGAGTTATTCTAAGCTCTCCATCATGAAGTTTGCTGGACTGGATTCTGATCGAAAGACTGACGTGGCGCATATCCTTGAGCAGCGTAGATCTCCGTCTCTCCTTCATAAGTTAAGTCTGACATTCTATTGCAGTTGTTCTCATCGTGGGTAAGATCTCCACAAATCGGGCACGGTTCAGACACCGGCTCGTGCTTGGCCACTGCAGGTGCCTTGCTCATATTCAACTCTTGCAGCTCCCTCATCATATCGGCCATATGTCTCTTCAAATCAGGACTCGCTCCAATTTCCTTGACCTTTACTCTCTTAGAACGAGAGGTTTTCTGCTGTGAGTTGGCCGCTAACATCTCGAAGATCTCCACTGCTTCTTCAGTTGTCTTCTCGGATATATTTCCTCCAGCTACTGTATCCACCATAAACTGATAAGTGTGCTGCAACCCATTGTAGAAGATTTTCCATAGGAGTTCGGGCACAATCTGATGGTGCGGACACTGCTGTTGGAGCTCTCTGAATCTATCTAGTGCCTCATGGAATGGCTCGTCAGGTTCTTGAGTAAATTGCATGATCTGTAGCCGAATCTGTCGTGTCTTGTGATTAGGGTAGTACTTGAGCAGGAATGTAGTGCTGACGGCATTCCATGTGGGTAGAGATCGTGCTGAAAGGGAGATGTACCACGACTTCACCCTATCTTTTAGTGAATAGGGGAAAACACTTCCTTAGCAGTTCATCTTCGGTGATTGTCTGAAGTGAGATGGACTGAACAGCTGTGCAGAACTCTGTAATGAAGAGGAGTGCGTCTACATTAGCTAATCCGTAGAATGAGGGCAGCATGTTGATGTGGTTGTGATTCAGCTCATAATTCCTCCCTGCAGCAGAGAGTACTATAGCAGATGCCGTGATGCCATCTGATGGCCTGGCAAAATCAACTAGCTTCCTAGGTGCTTTTCTTCATCGGCCATTAGCACCAATTTCTCTTTGAATAAGGTGGCAAGGTTAAAGACGTCCCTATATCGCTCCTTAAGTACACCATCTCTTCTATTGATGTTGTCAACAAATGACACCAACTCTTGTCTCAAGCTTCGGCGACCTAGTATACACAAAACCAACAAAAGATCAAACGCACCTTGTGAGAGAAAATTGATTAAGCAAAGAAAATAAAAGAAAAATAGAAAATAAAACGCAACGCAAATAAATGCCTAAAGCCTTCCCTGACAACGGCGCCAAATTTGTTTCAACTTATTTTATGTCAAATTTGTTACAACTTATTTTATTTAAGTTAATCACAAGGGAACGAGGTCATTTTAGATTAATAAGTTAACCCAAGTCGTATTTTCAAGGAAAGCTAAACATGGCTTCATCTACGTTGTTGAACAGAAAACAATTAAAAGAATTGGGGTTTGAGTGATTAATAACTAAATTACTTAATTACCTAGGCGAGTGAAATTAAAAGAATGGAAAAAAAAATTATCTATGCGAGAATTAAGAAACCAATTAAATCCTAACTCTAAGAACGAGGAATTAAAAGAAATAAATCTTGACATGCTTCAATTGATTGATTAACATGGATGATGGGATAAGAAACAATAATTCAAACTTAATCAAAAAAGAAGCCACAAGAAAGTAAAAAAAAAACCATAAACAAATTAAGAACGCAATACGAACTCACTGATTAAATGAGAAATAATGCACTAGAAAAAGTCTCCGGGTTGAATCACAATCGAATCCACAACGAGAATTAAAGAATGAAGTACAAAATTTGAAATAAACTACTGTGTTTTCTCTCCTGGTTCAAAATCCTAGAATGATAGATGATAATAAAAATCACGCGAGGACACTTTATACAGGGGAGAAAATCCATTTTCCTAGCGCTCACTAGGGGGTAGCGGTCGCTACCTCCGTATTTTGACTTGAAGTTGAAATTGCCAGGGGTAGTGATCACTAGGGGGTAGCGGTTACTAACCCTAGGTTCTGGCTGGTTGAGCTAGTGATCACTAGGGGGGTAGCGGTCACTACCCCCATGTTATGACAAGGTGAGCTAGTGAACACTAGGGGGTAGCGATCACTACCCCCGCGCTCTGCCTAGGTGCCCTAGTGATCACTAAGGGGGTAGAGGTCACTAATCCCGCGCGATGTCTTTAATTCATATTTTTGTGCACCTTCGGTTCCCGTTTCTCTTTTCGATGCTTACAAACTTCCATTTTGTCTTGCTCCCGACCTAAAATATGAAATAAGGGAACGAGAGGATAAACTGGAACAAAGAGTATGATAAGCAATTAAAAATAAGATTAATGACAAAAAATACAAGAGAAACATGACCAAAAATGGGCTAAACAATAAACACACCAGAACTTACTTTAGATTTGAGCCTACAAAGCTCATAGTTCTAGTCTCCTCCATAGTAAAAAACATTGGAGGAAGAACGTTTGTAAAACCCGAACCAGATCTCGTTCTCGATAAGAGATTTATAATGTCGTACTCAACGAGAATAAATAAGAGAGTTTTGGCTCGTACTCAACAAGGATAAATAAGTGAGAGATCCAAGATTAAAGGATTCATCGATCTAGTTTTGATCGATCGCGGACGTAGGGGATTTCTCGAACCACGTTAAATATTGTGTGTTCTTTTATATTTTGCATTGCATTAGTTTGATTCTTTGTTTATCACTTCACCAACGAGCTGTGAATCTTGAATCAATCCCCTTAAAGAATACTCGGTATAAAAAAAAATATATTTTCTAAAGTGTAAGAGCAGCCAACCAGATCACTAAGCTTCTTCACACGATCTGCTCTTGGATAGCAAATCTGCTCAGCTCTAGCTAGCTGATCAGGTGACCTTCTCCTTGACAGATCATTCATGCTTTGAGTTGAGAACTTACTTGAGCAACTTGATCTACCTCTGCATCAGAGGAGATTATCAGATATCCCAAGCGAGTTGTTCTGGTATAGATAGCGAGCTGCTTCTCATTCTGATGTTCAAACAACCTTACGCGAAAAGTGAATTTCCCCTTCCCCCTCCACCACACCTGTTCTCCCGTAACCCAACAGCATGTCGAGTCGATTTCGCGAAGACATATCAAAAAATTGAGTCTTATTGGAGCCAAATATTCAACACGACTCCGCTGTCTTATATGACATATAATTATGTTATTAAGTAATAAGAGATATAGCAACATTACACAAATACCATAGAACATTACGGTTGCAAAATTTGGTAGCATTATTAATCTTATAAATTTGATCGACATGTAAAATGAGATAATACGTAAGATTACTCACTTTAATAAGTAAAAGATAAAAATTATAACTTAAAAGTAAAAGATAAAAAATACTTACTTTACATAATATCATGATGAATTTTCTCATGTGCTCATATTATTCAAATTATTTTGTGGATAGAAATATATGAACGCATGATCAATTTCATCATGTTTTATTTTTTATCTTTTACTTATTAAAAGTAGTATTTTAACTTTTACCCGAGGTAAAATTTGATCCATGTGGGAATATACAATCAGTCAATGCACAACAGTGACTTAGGCATCAATATTAATTGATCATTAATTTAGAAGTAATTAATTAACATTATAAATAGGCATGCATGCATGTATCTCCCCAATAGCAATATATTAGTGAGAAACGCTCGATCGAGCAATAATTAATTTTTGAGAAATTATATAATGAATTCTTCAAGCATTACTATTATAGATGAAATATTATTACCCACAGCCCACGCCATGAATGCTGGACTTGGACCTCATAGTTACGTCAAACACTCCTCCTACCAGGTATTATTTATTTATTTATTTATTATTATTATTATTATTATTATTATTATTATTATTATTATTATTATTATTATTGAAATCAATGTTTTTTCATTGTCTTTTTTATTGCTTTAATATATATTTGTGATTTATTGAAATCGTGTTGATTAAAATTAAATTCAAGATGTTTATTTAAAAAAAAAAATAGTTTAGATTACTTGTTTTATTAATTAAAATATTCAAAATATATTACTTCTTTCGTCCCATATAATTAGGCCCATTTGCTTTTGGCACACATATCAATATTCAGTTATAATAATTTTTGAGAAAAGAGTTTCGTGCTTTAAAACTTACTAAATAAAAAAATGTGTCTAATTAAATTAGACAACCAATAAGAAAAATAAGTTTAATTAAGTGGGACGGACAGAGTAATATTTATCAAAAATCTATAGCTGATTGATGGGATTTTATTGTTTTTAGTATATTTCATCTTGATTTTAGCATTAATCATGCATTAATATATTTAAGTGTGTATTAAAATAAAATAAAATATTTTAAATTATTTTGTCAATATTTCTGGTAAAAAGTTGTCTAACCACAAATTGACACAAATAAAATTTTATATAGTTATGATTATCTATTATTTGTTCCTTTTTTTCTTAAAATATATTGAACACAAGTAAATGTAGAAAATTAATTAATTCTTAGTTATTATTCTTTTACTGTTTTAATCCTTCTCATTAAATACTTATAATTATGATTGATAATTTACAGAAGAAAAAATGTTAAGATGAAATAAAAGATGTTTAAAGGAGAGAATAATCGATGCTTAAATATTTTTTAAAATAAAATATTAATATGAAATATATGCATATGAGAAAAAATCGAGTAGAAGACTTGAAAATAATTTATATTGACAAATGCATATTTAACCATGTCTATAGCACAATCATCACCCTACAAACTCAAAATCATTTATTTATATTTAATTTTAGTTAATATATAGAGAACTGATTGTATTATAATCATTTCATATCGCAATAATTCTAACCAGTAAATTAAAAGATTAAGAAATACTGACCTAAAATAAAAGATGCTTAATTAAATGGAAGAATTAACATTCAATGCTTAAATGTTATTTTTTATAATAGAATTGTATATTTCTCCTGACTCATTATTGATTATATATGACAATATATGTTGTAGAGAGTAGTAGTAGACATGGTAAAGCCAATAATTGAGGAAGAGATCGCCAAAAATTTAGACATCAAAGACTTTGGTACAACCTTATACATTGCAGATTTTGGGTGCTCAACTGGCCACAACTCATTTCCAGCAATGCAGATCATCATAGAAGCCATCATGAAAAAGCAAGAACCTTCAACCCTAACCCTAGACTTTTGTGTGCTCTTCAACGATATAGTGGGGAATGATTTCAACACACTTTTGAGCTCACTTCCACCCCATAGGAGCTACCATGCAGCCGCGGTGGCAGGGGACTTCCACCTCCGCCTTCTGCCGTCGTCATCATTACATTTTGCCTACTCTTCTTTTTCACTGCATTGGCTCACGGCGGTGCCGGAGGCTTTGGCCACCCGTGGCTCTCCCGCGTGGAATGAAGGCCGGATTCTTTATGCAAGGGATGGTAGAAAGGAAGTTTGTGATGCATATTTGGAGCAATTTGGTAAGGACATGGAATCGTTCTTGAAATGTAGGGCTGTGGAGATTGTGAATGGAGGGCTTATGGCACTTGCAATTCCTGGTGTTCCTCTCTCTTGGAATCCTCAAACAGACTACACTATTCCTTTTGATTTCGTTAACCCTTTGGAATCTTGCCTTGTGGATATGGCCAAGAAGGTAATGATCATTTCCCTTGCCACAATTAATCCATTATCGAATGAGAACTACTATTGTCTGACCGTATGATATCTCGAATTGCATTAACACGAGATTGACACATGACATGATTAGGGTTCAAGATGTAGGGTAGATAAAAGGAAAATATATATGTTGAATCTTAAACCATTAATTATGATATGTGTCACTCTCGTTTAAATATGACACGGGATATCACACGATTAGGTAATAGAAGATCTAGATTTTTCAATTATTAATTAGTAAATATATATTCCTCATATTATGATTTGAGATCATCTATTGACTAATTGTGTGATGTTCACTGCTGTTTTAATAGGATGATGCCACATGTCATAATTAGGATTCAAGATTTTGGTATATATATGGAAAATATATATTTTAAGTCTTAAATCATTGATTATGTGCGTGTTATCATCTAATTAACGCATTTTGAAATGAAACACCATTAGATAATAAAAGATCCAAATCGTCATATTAATCCACTATTAAGTTTTCTATTACTCACAATTGTTGACTTATAACAAAAGAAACGATAATAAACAAGTCAATTTCCATCGCTAAAAAAGTTAACAATGGAATTTTAGGTATCAATTAAACCACATTTTTCATATAGCGTTTTCTCTAGGTGAACAATATATTTATCCATTTGATATCTCTTAACAGATATTTTATACATAATTTTCAATTAAATTTTCATATCAATATCTGATGTTTCACTATTACAAACATGGTAAACAGGGAAGGATAAGTGAAACCAAGATGGATTCATTTAACTTGCCATACTATATCCCAAACCCCAAAGAACTCAAGGCTATACTGATGAGGAGCCATAGTTTTAGTATTCAAAGAATGGAGATTCTTAATAATAACCCTGCAAAGTGCAAATTGCAAAGCGTGGAGGCACGTGCCGCCTTCTACAGGGCAGCTCATGAAGAATTGTTGGCTCATTACTTTGGATATGAAGTCATTGATGAATTGTTTGACCTTATCTATATGAAGAAACTTGCAGCTTCCCCGATTCTTTTAAACCCGAACAACGATAAATCCATCATGATTCTTGTCGTCCTTAAGCGTATAATAATGGATTAGGATTATGGTTCTAAATATAACTGTGAGAATAATTTGAATTTATGTCCAAGAGTATCATCAATTTATGT
>JAPKLX010000143.1:0-17115 GCA_026898415.1 Leonotis leonurus
TCGCGCAACCGGATTCTGCCGGGAAGGGCGGAAGTCGGGGCGTGACAATATCTATTTTCCAGTTTATCGGTTCTCAATTATAAGTTCTCGTTGACCATGATTGACAAATATTTGGAGAAAGATAATTTTCAATAAATTAAGAATAATAAGCTCTTCTTGAACCAATAATCTGAATATTATCATCGTAAAAGTTGTGATGCTCTTTTTAATATAATATTATCCAATAATATTTATGGTGCTACTTCAAGAGCAATAATTTATAATTATTCGTTAATATCCTAAAGTAAAGAGATGGGGGAAGAGCCGTCAGTCCATGTTAGCGGGGCAGGTGAGCAGGGATAGGTTTTCTCTCATTTATATCAAAATCTGGTTTGGTGGAAATTTATAGTACGAGAGGATTAAGAGCTAAATTTGCTTCAGGCAAATTAGTTTGGTACTAGATAACGGAACCCTCTGATGATAAAGTATAAAAAATATTCTCAATAATGGGTTCATAAATGATCACAAAATTGTTTACAGTACTATATACCAAGCATAAAACAATAACAAATAAGTTGTTTTTGAAAATACGTATTGGTACACAAAAGAAATCCAACACATCAAATAGACATAACAAAAGAAAGGATTTGCGCATATACCATATCACACAATTATAAAGCGAGATGCTAATGAAACAATAAAGTCCCGTTTCCATGTTGAATGAATCGATTTCATCCCTAATTGACCAAATAGGGACTACCCAAATGAGATATTATATCAAACAACACTCATTCATGATAATCAATAATGATTACCCTAGCAAATAGCCATGATGATAATTAAATAATGATTACCCTACCAAAATAGCTAACACCAAATTTAACAAAACACGTGATATGATTAATCAAATTCCAAAAATATGGTCAGTTAAGTCTTGCATTTTTCACTAATGATGCAAAGGAAAAGAATTGACCAGACACTTAGATTTTAGCTTGCACCCTCAATATACGATAACCGCCAAAAACATCACCTTACAAGAGGTTCCCACACTCCAAAAAGGAATAGACACATGCATCTGATCTGGCATATACTGTTCCAATAACTTGAAGTTATTTTTAAATGCTAAAGCTTGGATAAGTTACCAACTCGAGTATTTTCTAAAAAACTGAACAACAATAGCTACGTTTGCAACCATAAGGAGACTGATATCTCTGCATTTCTCCAATTAATTTACTGAAACATGGAGTCATGAACACAAAGAAATTTGATCAGAGATAACACCAGATTAGTAGAATGTGTATTCTTTGGTTGATTGGCATAGATTCCTAACTCTGGTGGTAACTATCAAGAAGGATTAGTGTTTTCACAGGTCTTGTTATATACAATCAGGATAAACTATCCTACCTGCATAGAAGACCTTAGTCGATTTCACTTGCATATTCTTTCATCATGTGTCATAATAATTTATCTCAAAGAAAAGACATCAATATGAAAAAATTCACTCAATACATATAAAAAAATGAGAAAACTTCACAAAAACGTACTATGTCACTAAGGTTAACTCTGAACCAACAACCATCTATTCCCATGAGCTAAATAGCAACCTGAAGAACTAAATCTCAAACTATACTTCATTATTCTAGTCTATCAGTGTTTCTAAGAGAATTCAAAAGCAACCCCATAAGCAAAGTGTAAGAATCGTATTTAATAAATATATATTTTATATATATTTATAGTGGTCAATGAAGTTTGACCAAGATTTAAGTGATGTGGCATTTAATTTTAAGAAAATTAAATGATCTAGGATCGTTCTACGTTCTGAGTAGATGATCGTGGTATATTTATTTTCTCTAAACCGATTCCCGGTGAGTGAGAAATAAAGGTTTAAAGTGAGTCACTTAAAGTATGGAGTTAAGTGTTTGAGACTAAGTATGAAGAAAAATACTTGTCCCACATTGGTTATAAAACCAATATTCATCATGAATATAAGGAGGTTAAGAAACCTATGGTTTGACAAGTTGGGTCAAAGACCATCTGGAACGCGCCAGGCCGCTGTTCTGGGGCTATTTTTTGCTAGCGAGCTGTCCCAAACCATCTGTGCCACTATCTGCGCGAGCAGGTGGTTTGTGCCATCTGGGCCAGCTGATGGTGTGTGCCAGCAGGTGGTCTGGGACAGCAGATGGTCTATGCCACTGGAGAGCTAGCTGTCCCAAAACGGCTTGTGCCACTAACCTGCACAACGATCTATCCTGGGACATGCCCAACTTAACCCTATGGAAAATTAGCTATCTCTCTGTTGTAGAGAATGAGCTAGCTTGAGTTGAGAACGATCTCCTCATTCCCTTGTGATGTTAAGCTCCATATCAGTGAGATTATGATGAATGTGGACAAAAGCATGTCCATGTTAGGTGGGTTAATTATAATTAATTACCACCAACGTTTGTAACTCCAGTAACGTCCAAATGGTTTAATTAGAATCAATTGTCATGAATGGACATTTATATCAATTAATTCCTATAACTCCTCGTGAGTGGATTTGACCTTTATATAGGTGGTTTCCATGCATTTCACAAACACGAGATATACGAGAGATACCCACTAGCATACACAAGCATCTTGCTGCATACTTTCTTCCAAAAGCATTTTAGAAAAAGCTCTGTTCTTATTCTTTTTCCAGTTCGTCAGAGCTCGTTGGTTCCCAGTGCTGCCACCATCGAGACGAAAGCCGTTTTATCTTTGGAGACAATACACCTTACCGAGAGCACTAACGGGGCGTAATATTGTCTTGCGGAAAGAGGGCTCTTTCGACTCGGCTTCAACTTTACCACCATTTTATTCTATTACATTTTGTAATAGAATAGTTTTTTAAGATTTGTAATTTGGAGCTATTGTAATCTTCATTTTTCGTTCTCAGAATATTATTTTATTTTTTTCTCTTCCCATTTATTTACCAAAAATCGCAAGACAATATTAAATTATATTTCTCTATTTGGGGAGGGAGTACAGTAGCTCTTTTCGTTTAGGATTTTTCATATTGGGGGTGAATACAGTAGCTTATTTGTAAGCTTAAATCCAACTTTTGATGATGGCGACCTCTGCTTCAACCGAATCCAACGCCACTGCCGCTGCCTCGGCTACCACTGCTGCTGCTGTCGGAGTGTCTTCAACGATCTCTATCGTTGTCGACTCCACCACGAACACTATTTTTACCGGGCTTGGAGCCGGTAGTAACCCTTCGGTGTTGAACGGTGGTTCCACGCATAGTAGCACCGTTGGTTCCACTTTTAGTGGTTGCGTTGGGTCCATTTTTGGATCCGGTGTTGGAGCCCACAGGCTCAACACATTGGGCTCTCTCTTGGGAGAAAATTCGGCACCGAGGATGATGCCTCTTGCCAAGAAGCCGCTGAAATTCAGCAGGGCTGATTTCAAACGTTGGCAACAAAAAATGTTGTTCTACTTGACAACGTTGGGTTTCGCTGAGTTCCTCAAGGAGGACGAGCCGCCGACACCGAGTGCCGAGGAGACGAACTTCACTGTTCGGGCAGCCTATGACAATTGGCACACTGGAAATTACCTTTGGAAAAACTTCATTCTAAATTCTTTAGATGACAGTTTATACAATGTGTATTCCGTGGTGAAGACCTCCAAAGAAATGTGGGAGGCTCTTGAAAAGAAGTACCGTAGCGATGACGCAGGTACGAAGAATTTTGTTGTAGCTAAATTTTTAGACTACAAGATGGTAGACTCCAGACCCATCATGGATCAAGTGCAAGAGTTTCAACTCATTGTGCACGATGTCCATGCCGAAGGGATTATTCTACCGGATGCGTTCACGGTGGCGACCGTGATTGAGAAGCTACCTCCAAGTTGGAATGACTTCAAGAGCTATCTCAAACACAAGAAAAAAGAGATGACTCTTGAAGACCTCATCGTGAAGCTTCGCATCGAGTCGGATGTGCGAAAGCGTGATCCGAAGGTGAAAGAACCGATGGACGCAAAGGCCAACTTAATGGAGAGAGGCGGTCCCTCTAAGAAGTGTGCTCGCCCGAATGACAAGGGCAAAGGGAAGAAAAAGCCAACCCACAATTTCGATGGCAATTGCTTCAACTGTGGTATACCAGGCCACACGTTAAGAGATTGTCGTGAGCCAAAGGGCTACAAGAAGAAGAAGCATGCTGCCCATGTTGCCGAGAAGGAGTATGGTGATTAGGATGAAGTCGATCTTGCCGCCGTAGTCACTGAGGAGGTCAACTTTATGGACAACCAAGGTGGATGGTACATTGATACCGGCGCAACCGCCCATGTGTGCGCCGACAAGACTAAGTTCGTGACTTACAAGGCCGTTGAGGGGAGGAAGCTCAACATGGGAAATCAAGCCTCGTCCGAGGTGGCTGGAGTTGGGGATGTGGTCCTCAAGATGACATCTGGCATCCCAATTATCTTGAAGGAAGTTCTGCATGTCTTAGACATCTGCAAGAATTTAGTCTCGGGTTCAATACTAGTCAATAAGGGATTTAGATTAGCTTTTGAATTTGATAAATTTGTATTGACTAAGTTTAGAAAATTCCTTGGTAAAGGTTATCTTACCGGGGGACTTTTCAAACTCAATGTAATGGCCGTGCGCCGCAAAAGCTTGAATGATAATGAAAAAGCTTCTACTTCCTCTTATTTGATTGAGTGCTCCGATTTATGGCATTGTAGATTAGGACATGTAAATCTAAATGCTATAAAAAGATTTGTAAATCTGGATTTACTAAAGTTAAGTGAAGTCAATACTCAAAACAAATGTGAAATTTGTGTTGAGACGAAAATAACTAAGTTATCATTTCATTCGGTAGAAAGGAGTACAAAACCTCTAAAATTAATTCATACCGATGTGTGATTTAAAGTTTGTGCAAACTAGAGGTGGTAAAAAATATTTCATTACCTTCATAGATGATTGCACAAGATATTGTTATCTTTATCTTCTAAGAAGTAAAGATGAGGCTATTGAAGCTTTTAAGAACTTCAAAACTGAAGCCGAAAATCATTAAACTGTCGAATTAAGAAGGTTCGAAGTGATAGAGGTGGAGAATATGTAGCTCCATTTGAGGAATTATGCAAAGAAAGTGATATAATTCATCAAACGACGGCTCTTTATTCACCTCAATCTAACGGTGTTGCGGAATGCAAAAATCGAACACTTAAGGAGATGATGAACGCTTTATTGATTAGTTCAGGGTTGCCCCAGAACATGTGGGGGAAAGCTGTCTTAACAGCCAACTATATTCTGAACAAGATTCCACTTAAGGGTAAGGATGTGACTCCTTATGAGTTGTGGAAAGGAAGAAATCCCTCATACAAATATTTAAAAGTGTGGGGGTGTTTGGCAAAGGTTGAAGTGCCTCTACCCAAACAAGTTACAATTGACCCTAAAACGGTTGATTGTATCTTTATTGGATATGCTCTTAACAGTAGTGCCTATAGATTTGTTATTCACAAATTGGAAGTTCCCAACATGATGGTGGGAACGACTATTGAATCAAGAAATGCTATATTTTTTGAGAATATATATCCTTGTAAAGATAAGGATATAATTGAAGTCAATTCTAGTAGAAGAATTGAAGAAGAGACCACGTCTTCTAATTCAATAGATGAAAACCCAAAATCGCGCAAGCGACAAAGATCTAATCTAGAGGATATAGAACCGAGACGAGATAGTAGAGTTAGGACTCAAAAGACTTTTGGTCCTGACTATGTATCATTTTTGTTGGATGATGAGCCAACAACGCTTAAAGCAGCTTTCTCTAGGTCCGACGCGGAGCTATGGAGAGAAGTTGTACAAATTGAGATTGACTCAATTACGCAAAACCGCACTTGGGTGTTGGTTGATTTACCTGAAGGTTGTAAGCCCTTAGGATGCAAGTGGATCCTTAAAAGAAAGTGTAAAGCTGATGGGTCAATTGATAAATATAAGGCTCGATTAGTAGTCAAAGGCTTTAAACAAAAAGATGTGTATGATTTTTTCGATACCTACTCACCTGTGACGAGAATTACTTCTATTAGAGTACTTCTCGTGATTGCTGCTTTGCACAATCTCGAGATTCACCAAATGGATGTTAAAACTGCATTCTTGAATGACGATCTCGAAGAAGAAATATATATGGAGCAACCTGAGGGGTTTGTAGTACCTGGCCAAGAAAGGAAGGTATGCAAATTGGTGAAGTCTCTATATGGGTTGAAACAAGCGCCGTTACAATGACACTTGAAATTTGACGACATGATGTTGTCAAATGGTTTCAAAATAAATGAGTGTGACAAATGTGTTTACATTAAGAACACAAATAACGAATATGTTATAGTGTGTCTCTATGTATATGACATGTTAATCATTGGTAGTAACACCTGAGTGATTAACGACACTAAGTTCATGTTGAAAAGAAATTTTGACATGAAGGATATGGGGGTAGCTGACGTGATTCTTGGAATTAAAATTCTAAGAAGACCAGACAGAATCAGCTTGTCACAATCTCACTATGTTGAGAAAGTGCTAAAACGGTTTAACGCGTACGAAAGTGTACCTGTTAAAACCCCCCTAGAACTCAATGTTCACTTAAGCAAAAATCGAGGTGAGTCGGTTGCACAAGAAGACTATGCAAGGGTGATTGGGTGCTTGACGTATTTAACGAACTGCACCCGACCTGACATAGCATGTGCCATGAACAAATTGAGCCATTACACGAGCAATCCAAGCAAGGAGCATTGGAAAGCTCTTGTGAGAGTATTGAGATACCTGAAGTATACTCAATATTATGGGCTAAAATTTACGAGATACCCCCCGGTACTTGAAGGGTACTGTGATGCGAACTGGATCTCGAACACAAAAGATTCGCTTTCTACAAGTGGATATGTGTTCACGATCGGGGGTGAAGCTATTTCGTGGAGATCCACAAAACAAACATGTATAGCCCGATCCACCATGGAATCTGAATTCATAGCTTTAGATAAAGCTGGTGAAGAAGTCGAGTGGCTAAGAAATTTTCTCAAAGATATTCCATGTTGGTCGAAGCCAATGCCTCCAGTGATGATTCACTGTGATAGTCAAGCTGCTATCGGGAGGGCAAAGAGTAGCTTGTATAACAGTAAGTCACGACATATCTGTCGGCGACATAATACCATAAGACATTTGATCACAACGGGGGTTATCACAGTTGACTATGTAAAGTCGTTAGATAATCTAGCGGATCCGCTAACCAAAGGGTTAAATCGAGATCAAATGTTTGAACTGCTAGAGGGAATGGGTTTAAAATCCACAATTTAAGGAGCTGTCATAGTGGTAACCCAACCATGATGACTAGAGATCCCAAGAACTTGGTTCAATGGGAAAACTAAGTTATGAGAGCTCATAAGAAAACACTCATTGATATATCTATTCCCTAGAAGAGCACAATCGAGTGTTGAGAACTTGCCTAGTGGTGAGGTTAAGTCTAAAACTTTTAATGATTCTTTAGAGATTGAGTAGGGCAAGATACTCTAGAAAGAATCACCTATATAAGTGTGAAGTGAGGGCCGCTTCTAAATAAACACTTATGAATCCAAAGTGGTGTCCAGGGCCCGAAACGGACACAAAACGTGAGAACGGAAAAGGTTTGAGTTGTTGAAGGTGTTGACATCATTGTCTAGGTACACGCCGTGGAGGAATAGTTCAAAGCATAGCGCTACTAATCCGCCTGTGTATCCGATGGTGTTGGCTATAGAAGGTTCAAAGCCATAAACTACATATCCTAATACTTTAACACTTCGTGAGGACAGAGCTTGTGTTGCATCTGCATTTGGGTTATTTCCACTCATGTGGAGGATTGTAGGAATCGTATTTAATAAATATATATTTTATATATATTTATAGTGGTCAATGAAGTTTGACCAAGATTTAAGTGACGTGGCATTTAATTTTAAGAAAATTAAATGACCTAAGATCGTTCTACGTTCCGAGTAGATGATCGTGGTATATTTATTTTCTCTAAACCGATACCCGGTGAGTGAGAAATAAAGGTTTAAAGTGAGTCACTTAAAGTATGGAGTTAAGTGTTTGAGACTAAGTATGAAGAAAAATACTTGTCCCACATTGGTTATAAAACCAATATTCATCATGAATATAAAGAGGTTAAGAAACTTATGGTTTGACAAGTTGGGTCAAAGACCATCTGGCGCGCGCCAGCCCGCTGTCCTGGGGCTATTTTTTGCTAGCGAGCTGTCCCGAACCATCTGTGCCACTATTTGCGCCAGCAGGTGGTTTGTGCCATCTGGGCCAGCAGATGGTGTGTGCCAGCAAGTGATCTGGGACTGCAGATGATCTATGCCACTGGAGAGCTAGCTGTCCCAAAACGGCCTGTGCCACTAACTGTACCAGTAGGTGGACTGGTCCAGCAGCTAGCTATCCCAGACGGTCTATGCCACTAACTGTGCCAGCAGGTGGACTGGGCCAGCAGCTAGTTGTCCTAGACGGCCTGTGCCACTAATTGTGCCGGTAGGTGGAATGGTCCAGCAGCTAGCTGTCCCAGACGGCCTGTGCCACTAACTGTGCCAGCAGGTGGACTGGTCCAGCAGCTAGCTGTCCCAGAAAACGGCATACTGTGCCGCTGGGCAGCGACCTGCACAACGATCTGCCCAACGATCTATCCCAAACGATCTGTCCCGGGACATGCCCAACTTAACCTTATGGAAAATTAGCTAGCTCTCTGTTGTAGAGAATGAGCTAGCTTGAGTTGAGAATGATCTCCTCATTCCCTTGTGATATCAAGCTCCTTGAGTTGATCTTGTGATCAACCAATGAGATCGATCTTATGATCGATCTGTGACATCTAGCTCCTTATCAAGCTGTGATGTTAAGCTCCATATCAGTGAGATTATGATGAATGTGGACAAAAGCATGTCCAGGTTAGGTGGGTTAATTATAATTAATTACCACCAACGTTTGTAACTCCAGTAACGTCCAAATGGTTTAATTAGAATCAATTGCCATGAATGGACATTTATATCAATTAATTCCTATAACTCCTCTTGAGTGGATTTAACCTTTATATAGGTGATCTCCATGCATTTCACAAACACGAGATATACGAGAGATACCCACTAGCATACCATAAGAATCTTGCTGCATACTTTCTTCCAAAAGCATTTTAGAAGAAGCTCTGTTCTTATTCTTTTTCCAGTTCGTCGGAGCTCGTTGGTTCGCGGTGCTGCCACCACCAAGACAAAAGCCGTTTTATCTTTGGAGACAATACGCCTTACCGAGAGCACTACCGGGGCGTAATATTGTCTTACTTAAAGAGGGCTCTTTCCTCGACTCGGCTTCAGCTTTACTACCATTTTATTCTATTACATTTTGTAATAGAATAGGTTTTTAGATTTGTAATTTGGAGCTATTGTAATCTTCATTTTTCGTTCCCAGAATATTATTTTATTTTTTTCTCTTCCCATTTATTTACCAACACAAAGTAGCAGCAAGAACGGGTCAAAAGAAATCTCTCTATTCTTCAAACATAAATGTTAAAGTTGATGTGCATGACTGATTATGAATTGTAATTAAAAGGGGATACCACCAAAACAAACTAAGTTTGTGTTTCAATAGTCCTGGACATGTCAATAGACCAATAGTTCCTCCAAAACACCCCATAATTAAGCATCTCAACAATCACAAGTCACAAACAAGGCAAGATAAAAATATAACGACCAAAGAAAAATACATCTTCTTCTGGAAACACAACATATAATAGTTTAATAAATCAAAATTTAATTAACCCATAAGTGAAATTTTTTTGTGAGGTGATGACAACCACCGCGTAAATACGGGATGACACGCTCATCGTCAAAATCGGATGCAAAGCAAGAATACCCAAATACCAGCTCAGAAATAACATACAAGAATTTGAAGATTTCGATGGGAAGAACCTCGAGAAGGAAAAGGGGAAACCGATTCACGGTTTCATAAACTGGATGTCTAGAATGTTAATTTGTGCAGAGCGGAAGAGCGGCGGCTGAGTGCGGCGGTTTAAACGGTTGCGTGGTAGCAATGCTCGGCATTGCCTCCACTGATGGCTGTGGCAGCCAGCAAGGAGAGACGGGGTACATTGATTTAACGTTGAATTAGCCGGAATTTGGACCTTTTGTTCACGCAGTGGCGATATATTGCCCAGAGAATATGGGCGGTTTAGATTGTGGTGGTGGGTTGCTGCATATTTTTGTTGTTCTATGTGTGTTTAGCGGCAAAGAAAATGAGTGGGATTTTTCTTGCAACAAGCTCACAATTTTCTAAAGGAAATAACCAGATTCAGTTCGCTACACCATTGGTGCTGATAACGTGTTATAATCTGAGTTTGTTTGATTATAATTGACTATGCAAAATAGTGAACAAAGGAAAGGAAAATAGAGAAACTGCATAAAAATGAAATTGTAGGGTCAAAAATTTAGAAGTGTATTTTCATATATATATATATATATATTCTTTTCACTTTACAAAGAAATATATGTAAAATAAATAAGTACACAAATTCTCTAAACAGTAATGTCCACATAAATAGTAATATTTATAACATTTTGGAACTAATTTATTTTTGATATTTTTTCTAGGGAGAAAATTAATAATAACCACTTCTCTAAATAGTAGTGTATAAAATACCCACAATATAAATGTTAATGTACAAATTACCCACTTTATTTAGTCAAACAATATTAATCATACCCACATTATTATCTTCTACCTTTTTCAATTTCCAATACACCAACCCATCTCTCAACTACCAAAAATTAATCTACCATCTCCTTCAACAACGTGACCACACCCTTCTCTCTCTTTTCTCTTTCTCCTCTTAATACTGTGACCCCACCCCCACCTCCAACGGTTTTCTCTTCTCCGCGTGCGCCACCACCACCTCCCTCCACCGTGAGCCAGCTCCGACAGCACCACCACGAACCACCTCTCGCCAGATCAGTGGCGGACCCAGGATTTTGTATTCGGGGGTACGATAAATATTATATACTCGTATATAAAAAAATATGATAGTAAAATCGAAACATCTCATAATATTGATTAATATTAAAGTCATACATTTCAAAATACAAAAAATATTACATAACAAACTAATCTATTATTCGACGTGTCTTCATCTCGTGAAAGTGTTTGACGACCTCGTCATCGGGAACTTGTAGGAACAAATCTTTCTCAATGAAAGTGACCAAACAATCATTTAAAAATTGATCCCCAATGCTATTTCGTAGCTTATTCTTGATATAAGTCATCCCAGAAAACACCCTCTCTATATTTGCAGTAGCAACCGGAAGAATCAATACCAACTTTATGAGTAAATACACAAGAGGATAAGTGACATGCCTCTTTGTTTCAACAAGCTTCATCGAAAGAGAACTAATATCATGCAAATCATGGAACTCCTCATCTCTTGTCATATCTTCCATAAATATATCAATTTGGCATTCAAGAGTAATCAAATCAATTCCAAAAAATTCAGAGGGATAAAAAGTGGCGAGTTTGAGTACCTTTTCCTTGTCAAAAGAAGAGAAGCCATCTTTGGGATTTAAGCAAGCCATGCATTTGAGCAACTCCATATTGACCTCATCAAATCGATTCTCAAGCTCTTGAAGTAGTAAATCAATAACTTGTATAAACGCATCAACCCGAAAATGATGAAGATATGAAACTTGTTGGACAAAACGCTTTGATCTTACTTGAGGGATATAACGAGCCTCCATATCTGGAACAATAATGTCATTATCATTACAAAATGAGATTACCTTCTCCAAGTGAGTCTCCCATCCACTCTCTCTCATTCTCTGTAATAAGACTTTGGTTAGAGTGACAATCCTCATAGCATTAACAATGTCTTGATCTCTTCTTTGCAAAGCAAGACACAAAACATTAGTGTACCCAAATATAGCAGTCATTAGGTGTGCCATGAAAACAAATTCAAATGACTCTAGTGAGTACAAAATGCCTCGAGCTTTAGCTCTATCATCCGAGTTAAAGTCATTGCCCCCAATCATCGTAAGAACTTCAACAATTGTAGAAAACAAGGTGATGACATTCAAAAGTGTTTTGTAATGAGAACTCCAACGAGTATCTCCAGGCCTCTTCAAACCAAGCTCTTGATTTAGACCCGATCCTGTTTCAAGTTCACCGATGAGCAAAGCTTGAGCAACCTTTTGTGCTTGAATTTCTCGAATCATTTCTCTTCTCTTACAAGAAACTCCAATCACATTCAACAACATTGCAAGCGTATCAAAAAGCCAAGCACACTCATTGTTCCTTTTGGCAATAGCTACAAGAGTTAGTTGAAGTTGATGAGCAAAGCAATGAACATAATAAGCATTTGGAGCATCTTCCATAATCAAAGTCTTGAGGCCATTTATCTCACCCTTCATGTTACTAGCCCCATCATATCCTTGTCCTCGTATCTTAGATGGACTCAATGAATGTTCAACAAGTAAAGACATAATTGCACTTCTAAGAGACAAAGCCATGGTATCACCAACATGAACAAGTCCAAGAAATCGCTTCATTACCTTTCCCATCTTCCTCTCAACATAACGCAAACAAAGAGCTAGTTGTTCCTTTTGGGACACATCACTAGACTCATCGGCTAATATAGAAAAATAGTCATCACCAAGCTCCTCCACAATTCTCTTACTTGTTTCTTTAGCACAACAATTGACAATATCTTTTTGAATTTTTGGAGATATCAATTGACAATTACCGGGAGCATTTTCCAAAGCGACCTTTGAAACAACTTCATTATGTGTCTTTAACCATTTCAAAAGTTCAAGAAAATTACCCCTATTAAGGGATTCTTCACTTTATGCCCACGGAATGTCATCCCTTGCCGCAATAGATAACACAAACAAGAAATAGAAGCTTTCAAGCAAACATCATAGTCTCTTTTCATCACATCGGTGGCATTGTCAAAAGAAACAAGAATTGATTTTTTTTTTTTGCCATCTCTCAAGTTCACATATTTCTCATAAGCAAGATTGTGAGCACTTTTAACTCTACCAACATGTTTCAAAAATCTTTCCGATTTATTCCACGACTTAAATCCTTCATTCACAAATGCATCTCCCCCCGTATTGATTTCAACTTCATTCTTGAACAAATAGCAAACAAAGCAAAATGCGGCATCTTTCTCAATACTATATTCAAGCCAATCCCATTTTTCAAATCAAGAAACACTAAAGCGGCGGAATCCTCCACAATCTTTTTGGGGGAAATCATGAGTTTTTGGTTGACAAGGTTTCTTAAGAATATAAGCTCTCCTAACCGCATTTCGTTGATTTGGAGGATAATCCATTATACTTATTCTTTTTCCCGGATCATTAGGAAGAAGCTCAACATCATAAACCAATTCTTTAACCTCTAATGGCACATTACTAGTACTTGAACCACTCAAATTCATAGCATTTTCTTCAACTTGAGGCGAATTATTTGTTGGAGACACACTAGCATTTGAATTACTTGAACTCTCTTGAGATTTCCTTTTCTTGAACATAAATTGTCGAAGATCGGGTTGCTTACTCATTCCTATATCCAACACACATATATAAGATAGTAGAATTCTAAATCCACTAATTAACACAAACATATTCGCATATAAATTATCAAATAAACAAAAAAAATCAACAAGTCATTTGGGCATTTTAACCCTAATTTAAAAAATAAAGTATAATAGTACCTTAGAATTGGAACAAGGTGAAAGTGAAATTGAAACTTCAAAGTGGTAGCATCGCAACGAAAAATCGAGAAGAAATCACCCTCGCTCGGAGCTTCGGAAGCTCTCGCAGCGTGCCTGTGCGTGCGGCTGTGCCTGTGTTTTTTTCTTTCTGCTATTTGCGTTTTTTTTTCCTTCTGCTTTGCTATCCGCTTCTTTCCCTTTGCTTTTTAATTTCTTTAGGTATTTCTTTATTATTTTATTATTAAGAGAGTCAAATATGGGTAGAAGTCAATATAGATGGGGGTACAATGTATTATTATTAATAATTTTATAATATCTAATATATATAAATTTTTTTTTCTGGGGGTACAGCTGTACCCCCTTGTCCCTCTTTAAGGTCCGCGACTACGCCAGATCCACGCGCTACACCACCACCATTCGCGGCCCCACTGTTGGAGCTCGCCGCCGCCATCTATCCATGAATTCCAACGAAGAAATACCTCAAGAAGTTCATGTATACATGCCTTATTTACATATTTGGACTTAGAAAACTCAAATTGTTTATAATATGAATACCGCACAAAATAGGATAAGTACCGTGACCGTTTATTTCTCATAGTATTTGCGTACATGCTTTATTTAACTGCGATGTGTATGTTATATATCTTAGAACATCTCTATGAACACGTACATATCAATACCGCCCGAATATGAGCATCTACCACACGTTTGTTGTTCTCACGGTAGATGCTCACCGCGTTATTAATTCGGGGGGTAGTTATGTTTTAATTACCCTTATATTTTTGTGATTGCAAGTATGTAATTATATCATACTTTTGATCAATGTATAGCATCTACATTGTGGAATATGATTGGGACGTGTAGATGCATTTTAGTTTTTTTTTTCTTTCCACTGTTTTTGGCTAATTGTGATTAATTTGATCAATGTATAGCATCTACGTTGTGCAATATGATTGGGACGTGTAGATGCATTTTAGTTTTTTTTTTCCACTATTTTTGGCTAATTGTGATTAATTTTGTCTTATATTGGTAAATATTTTAATTTTATAGGTATTGGAGCGTCCGTTGTATCGTAGGCCCGACTCTGTCCATCGTACATCGGTGTCGAATACATATTACATGATTAATTTATTAGAGGAAATCCGGAACACACTTCTTGAGGCCAGGGATGATTATCTGCTCGATAGGTTTGAGAATGGGCCTTTCGGACATTTTATAGGATGGACACCGAACAACATTTGTTCTGCAGCGCTACACGACCTAACCTCTCGTTGCATTTGGTCCCGTACTAGTATTTGGTTCTACATCAACGAGAGAGATGTTCAATACACGGTACAGGATCACACCTTGATCACGGGGTTGAAATTTGGGCTCCCAAATTTTGACAACACTCGTCCTCATGATCCTAGAGGCCTTCAGCTTTTCGAGATAGCATGCGGCGGCGGTCATTTATCCGGAGCGGATTTGCTCAGGCACTTCCGAAAGCACAATATTTCTCAGGAGGATGACCTGTACGTAGCCGTGGCCCACATGCTGATGGCATCAATATTCATCTTCGGACATGACGCTCAAAAGATAGTCTTCCCGTGGCTGTGGACGTTGGCCTCAGACATGGACTCATTCTACGAGTACCCGTGGAGAGCACATTCGTTCAAGATTCTCTGGCAATATATAAGAAAAATTTCGGACAATTCGAGATATCATTTCTACGTGGTAGAGGACTCTCCTCTTATAGAGGAAGAGGTAGAGGCAGAAATCAACCAGAAATTCTGGTTCAACATGGAAAGAAAAAGCTAATAGTTGAAGATTTATCGAGCAATAAGGAATTCCAAGAATTTTTGGAATATAAAAGAAGATCATAAGGTAATAATCCTTCTTCTTTGTCTCAGGATGATATTCCTTCTTACTCAACAATTGTAAGTAAGGAAGAAAATAGTGATTATATCACTAATGAGAAAACAGAAACTATTCTGTTACTGGAAAAGAAAGATTTAAAATGGGAAAATGATCCCTGGTATTTAATGGAAAGATATTTTGATAAAGCATCATATGCTACAAGAACTTATAAGTTCAGAGAATTCTATGAGGGAATTTTAGCAGAAAATGGATGTGAAATCCAACATTTCTCTTCAAATGAGGTTTCAGAGGTTCATAACTTCTCAAAAATTATTATGAAAAAGATTATATCTATTGAAAAATGGGGAATTTCTCCATCAAAGCAAAAGGATTTATATTCACCATCTAATAAGGTGGTCTTAAAATATAATTTTTTGGATTATCAAGATGCCTTTTATAAAGCATTTTTATACCAAAATCCTAATAGGAAACATTCTTGGTTTATTAAAGTATGTTCTGAAGTTTATAACTCAGAAATACCAATTTGGTTTTGTAAATGGTGGCAAACTTATGGTACAAATGTGTCAATTTTGCCTGAACTATTTAAACACAGATTTGATCAATGGGTAGAAATTTCTCCCGAGGTGAATCAAATTCAAAAATCAGAAATTTTGATTGAAGGAATATTTGTTTTCTATTTTTTTATTGAATCAATTCCGTGGATTATTAGATGGAGTCCACAAGTGGGTTATACCCAAGAAAAAATTCCTTGTCTCAAATATCAATATAAATAAGAATAGAATATATTGAATATATTTTCAAATATTCAATATAAATAAGAATAGAATATATTGAATAGAATATTGAATAGAATATATTGAATATTCTTATATATTCATTATAAATATATTCTTATTAGAATATATTGAATATATTATTATATATATAATGATCATCCAATTCTTAATATTCTTATTAGAATATATTTATTGAATATATTCTCAAATATTCATTGTATATATATTCTAAATATATATTCTCAAATATTCAATATATATATATATATATATATATATATATGTGTGGACTTTATGGTGTCAGAGCCAGGGGGGATAATATGTGTGGACTTTATGGTGTGATTTATCATACTTAACATTTTAATATTTGTGATGAATACATTTGTTTATAATATCATTTAAATTGGAAACAATCTTTAATGGGTATAATACAAACTAGTGTTGCAAATGGTCCAGTGTATTTTGATGTTTATCCAAATCTACAATTATTATTAACTGTTCCCCTAAAACATTAAAATAAAGACTTAAATAGTTATTTTGTTCTATTAAAATATTTATTTCTTTACAAGTTATTGGAAGTAAAATTTAAAAATTTAAAAAATCCTGCTCTTGTTGGTATCAGAGCCAGGGGGATAATATGTGTGGACTTTATGGTGTGATTTATCATACTTAACATTTTAATATTTGTGATGAATACATTTGTTTATAATATTAGTTCTCGTAAGCATAAATTTTATGCAACAAGAGCAGGATCGGTGCATATTCTTACAGTCCTTTCAACCAAT
>JAPKLX010000143.1:17125-76853 GCA_026898415.1 Leonotis leonurus
CGTCAACAATTCCAAAACTTTAGACCAAACAACTGCTCAACACAAAAACAAATAATTTATTAAAGGTGATACAAACTCCAGAAGGAGAAGTAACTTTGGAATTTGAGGTCAATAAAAGTCCAACTAGACAATCTTTAAGTAGACCTAGATCCAGTTATTCTAGTCATTCATACATATCTCCTCTAGATTATAAACTAGAACAAGTAAATATTCCACATAGAGCTTCTACGTCTCAAATAAGTGAAAGATTCAATGAATCTATTGATGAAAATAAAATAGAAAAAATAATAATAGATGAAAATAATATTGTTAAAGGATTAAGAAAGAATGAGGAAATAACCGAATCAGAAATGAATTTTCATATATAATGAATTTAGAAGAAAAACTAGATTTTAATCCTGGATCCCAGGAAAGAAAACAAATAAAAACAGAATTTAATATGCCCAGATGGGAACCATTTAAAAAATGGTTTTTTGAAAATTTTAGTCCTAAAGAGATAATAAATATACAAGAAGAATTTTATAAATTTTGTAAAAAAGAGAATAAAATTATCTTTTTTGTTCCATGGTTTGTAGCTACATATGTAGAACAATATATCTCAATTTTAGAAAGAAATTATAAATTAAAAAATGGTGAGGTACTTAGTCAAGTATATCCACCACAACAATCTTTTCAAATAGAAAAGAATGGGAAAATTCATAATTTTTTAGCTTTTGCAAAATTAATAGAAGACAATACACTTCCAATAACTTGTAAAGAAATAAATATTTTAATAGAACAAAATAATTATTTAAGTCTTTATTTTAATGTTTTAGGGGAACAGTTAATAACTCTTCAAGATAGAGTAAAAGATATATTAAATATAATAACTAATAATAATATAATAGAAAAATTTGAAAAAGAGGTTCAAATAGCGAATCCTACAATTCAACCTCCGCCAGATATAGTAGGTTTTAAATTAAAACCTATGAAAGAATTTGAAGAATTTTTGGAAGAAAAATTTAAAAATTTAAAAATTAATACTCTTGATAAGAAATTAAAAGAAAAATTAGTTGATAATCCAAATTATAGACAAGTTTATCAGGAAGAAATTAATAAAATTTCAAAATGGGCAGATAAACCAACTACAAGTAAGTATTATTATCCTAGACCAACTCCGGCAGATGTTTTAATAGAAGAACAAAATGATATTATATCTAATAGTTATAGTGGTAGTCATATATATGAGTGGAATATTGATGGATTTGTTAATCAACAAATTCATAATACAATTCATAGAATGTTAATGTATTGTACAATATGTAAAAATAATGGAAACATGGATAAGCAAATTGCTAAAATGATAATAGCAGGATTTACAGGTCAACTAAAAGGTTGGTGGGATAATTATTTATCTCAATCAGATAGAGATAATATTCTTAACACAATAAAAGTTGAAAATAATATTAATAGGGAAGATGCAGTTTATACATTGGTTATTAATATTGTAGAACATTTTACGGGAAGATATACAGAAAATAGTGAAAATATTAGGACACTATTACAAAATCTTAGGTGTAAAACACTGACAGATATTAGGTGGTATAAAGACACCTTTCTTAGTAGAGTCATGGAACTCCCTGAATGTAATAGTACTCATTGGAAATCTAAGTTTATAGATGGTCTTCCAGGTTTATTTGCGGAAAGAATTAGAAAAGTATTAAGACAAAATTATAATAATATACCTTATGAAAATTACTCATATGGAAAATTAATAGGAATATGTGTTCAAGAAGGATTAAATCTTTGTAATGAAATTAAACTAAATCAACAAATGAAACGTCAAAATCTAGTTGAAAAGAAACAATTAGGTCAATTTTGTGATCAATTTGCAATTGAAAAAATTCCTTCTAATAATAATCATAGACATAAAAGAGTTTGGAAGGAAAATAAACATAAATATAAGAAAAGAAAATATTCTAAAAAAAAATATGAAGAAAATAGACAAAAGAAGTATGATAGAACCCAAAATAAATGGGAAAAGATGAAAAAAGTAATTTGTAGAAAATGTGGTAGGTATGGTCATTATGCTAGAAATTGTTGGACTAAAAGAAAGATTAATAATCTTAATTTAGATGAAAATATGAAGGATATTCTTTCAAAAATATTGTTAAATTCAGAATCAGAATATGAAGATTCTAGTGATACAAATATAGAATCTAATACAAAATTAGATATATTAGAAAATGAGTCCATAATGTCAGACTCAGAGTCAGAATGTTTACCTTGTCAATTAGGACAATCCTGTATTAAAGAAGAAAATGAACAAATGAGTGATATTGAAGGTAAAGAATTTTATAATATTCTTTCACAATTTCAGAATTTAAATATAAATGTTTTAAATTATGATAGTATAATAGATTTATTAAAATTAGTAAAAGAGCCAGAATTAAGATCCAAAATAATAGATCTGTTAGAAAATACCCCTAGTACTTCTCAGTATAATAAAAATGAGAAAGATAGGATGTATGAAAAGCCTAGGAATCTAGAAGGCCCTTACATGATGTCTGAAGTTTATAATAGAATGAGACAGAAAAAATTAGAAGAAAATCCTACTTCTACAAAAGATTTAGTTATTGAAATTAATAATTTAAAAGAAGAAATAAAATTATTAAAAGAAGAAAATGAAAATTTAGATTATAGAGTCTCTAAATTAGAAAATATGACTGATAAAGTTATACCTCAAAAACAAGAATTTGAAGACAATTTTCTATCTACATTAGAAATGGTTATATCACAAAAATGGTATACTAAAATTACCCTTTTAATTGATAATTATTATTCAAAAGAATTTATTGCTCTAGTTGATAGTGGAGCAGATATGAATGTGATACAAGAAGGTCTTATACCTACTAGATATTTTGAAAAAACTACTCAAAAATTATCTCATGCAGGGGGAAGTAGATTAAATATAAATTATAAATTGCCAATAGCAAACGTATGTATTAATAAAAAATGCATACAAACAAGTTTTTTACTTGCTAAGGATATTGCTAATCAGGTTATACTTGGAACACCATTTATTACGAAAATTTATCCTTTTAAAAAAGTTGATAAAGAAGGAATTATAGGTACATTCCAAGGAAATGATATTTTCTTAAAATTTGTTACTGAACCTTTTACAAAAGTTTTATATGAAATTTATAATAATATTTCTCAAAAAGAAAATCAATTATATTTTCTTAAACAAGAATTAAATTTTCTTACTATTGAAGAAAAACTTAAAAATCCTAAATTAAATGATAAAATTGAGTTGGTTAAAAATCAATTTTCAATAGAAATTTGTAATGATCATCCTAATGCATTTTGGGATAGGAAAAAACATATAGTTTCACTCCCTTATGAAGAAAATTTTGAGAAATCAAAAATTCCAACAAAGGCTAGGCCGTGTCAAATGAATTCTGAATATTTAGAGTTGTGTAAAAAAGAAATTGAATCATTATTACAAAAGGGATTAATAAATCCTTCAAAATCACCTTGGTCATGTACTGCTTTTTATGTTAATAAACATAGTGAGCAAGAAAGAGGGGCACCTAGATTAGTTATAAATTATAAGCCTCTAAATAAGGTCTTAAAATGGATTAGATATCCTATTCCCAATAAAAAAGATTTATTAGATAGATTATATGATTCAGTAATATTTTCTAAATTTGATTTAAAGTCAGGGTATTGGCAAATTCAGATTAATAAGTCTGATAGATATAAAACTGCCTTTAATGTTCCAATAGGACAGTATGAATGGAATGTAATGTCATTTGGATTAAAAAATGCTCCTTCTGAATTTCAAAAAATTATGAATGATATTTTTACTCCTTATAGTGAGTTTATTATTGTTTATATAGACGATATCTTAGTTTTCTCAAAAAATATTGAAATGCATTTTAAGCATTTAAATATGTTTAAAGATATTATTATTAAAAATGGGTTGGTTATATCTAAACCTAAAATGCATTTGTTTCAAACAAATATTAGATTTTTAGGCCATAATATTGAAAAAGGAAATATTATTCCTATTAATAGAAGTATTGATTTTGCAGAAAAATTTCCTGATGAAATCCTTGATAAAACTCAACTTCAAAGATTTTTAGGTAGTCTAAATTATATATCCCCTTATATTAAGGATTTAGCTAAAGATACAGCTATTTTATATGATAGGCTTAAGAAAAATCCTAAGCCATGGACTAATAAGCATACCGAATCTGTCAAGAAAATAAAAGAAAGAGTTAAAACTCTTCCTTGTTTGATGTTGAGTAATCCTAATTGGGAAAAAATTGTTGAAACTGATGCATCAGATATAGGATATGGAGGTATCCTTAAACAAATTAATCCTAGTAATAAACAAGAATATCTTGTTAGATTTTATTCAGGAAAGTGGAATAATTCACAAAAGAATTACTCTACTGTTGCCAGAGAAATTCTCGCTATTGTTAAAAGTGTTTTAAAATTTCAAGATGATTTATATAATCAGAAATTTATTATAAAAACTGATTGTAAATCTGCAAGATTTATGTTTAATAAAGATTTTAAACATGATGTTTCAAAACAAATGTTTGCAAGATGACAGGCTCATTTAGCCCCATTTGATTTTGAAATTGTTTATAAGAAAGGAGAAACTAATAGTCTCCCTGATTTTTTAACCCGAGAATATATTCAATAAATAATGTTTGCAGATATGTACCAACGTGGTAGAGGACTCTCCTCTTATAGAGGAAGAGGAAGAGGCAGAAATCAGCCAGAAATTCTGGTTCAACATGGAAAAAAGAAGCTAATAGCTGAAGATTTATCAAGTAATAAAGAATTCCAAGAATTTTTGGAATACAAAAAGAGGACAGAAGGTAATAATCCTTCTTCTTTGTCTCAGGATGATATTCCTTCTTACTTAACCATTTTAAGTAAGGAAGAAAGTAGTGATTATATCACTAATGAGAAAACAGAAAATATTCTGTTATTGGAAAAGAAAGATTTAAAATGGGAAAATGATCCCTGGTATCTGATGGAAAGATACTTTGATAAAGCATCATATGCTATGAGAACTTATAAGTTCAGAGAATTTTATGAAGGAATTTTGGCAGAAAATGGATGTGAAATTCAACATTTCTCTTCAAAGGAGGTGTCAGAAGTTCATAACTTCTCAAAAATTATTATTAAAAAGATTATATCTATTGAAGAATGGGGAATTTCTCCATCAAAGCAAAAGGATTTATTTTCACCATCTAATAAGATGGTCTTAAAATATAATTTTTGGGACTATCAAGATGCATTTTATAAAGCATTTTTATACCAAAATCCTAATAGGAAACATTCTTGGTTTATTAAAATATGTTCTGAAGTTTATAACTCAGAAATCCCAATTTGGTTTTGCAAATGGTGGCAAACTTATGGTACAAATGTGTCCATTTTACCTGAACCATTTAAACACAGATTTGATCAATGGGTAGAAATTTCTCCCAAGGTTCATGAAATTCAAAAATCGGAAATTTTGATTGAGGGAATATTTGTTTTCTATTTTTTTTATTGAATTTTCAATTCCGTGGATTATTAGATGGAGTCCACAAGTGGGTTATACCCAAGAAAAAATTCCGTGTTTGAAAAGAGTTTTTTATTCAAAATTTTGGGATAAAATGATGAAAATAGATCCTGAAACTAAATCTTTGTTTGGATCTGATACTATAAATAATATTGATTTAAAAATAAAAATTTATAGTGAGAAAAATAGACTCCAACAAAAGAAGGAAATTCCCTCTGTTTTTGAGCAAATTTCAAGAAGGTTAAAAATGAAGTCTGAGCCGATGTCTCAAGAAAAATTATTAGCAGCCTATTTTGAGGAAATGAAGAAAGATTTATTATCCTTCAAAGAAGAGACAATGTCTCAAAAATCTGATGCCTCAATGGAGTTTCAAGATGCACAAGATCCAAATGAGGAGCCATCTATTGATGATATTTTCGACTCAATGACAGAGATAATTACGGAAAAATTCAACAAAAAGGGAGCATCATCCTCTTCATCAACCAAAGATCTAATGACATTTGAAGAAATAGAAAAATAGATCTAGTAGGCTATAATTAATAGCCTTTTGACTATATAAATAAATGTAATAATTATGTGTTGAATATGTAAATAGATGTAATAATTCTAGTTTGTTTTTATCTTATTTCCTTGTCTATAAAAAGGAGTATTCTTCTCATTTAAGAAGCACTCCCCGATCATATCCTCTGTATTAGGGTTGTACTCGACATCACTATCCATACTCGGATACATCATCTCCAGAACTCTTCGCATACCCCCTGCATCACGTATCCATGCTGCAAATTCAGCAAATGTAGCATTGTTCATCGTAGGAGCTTGTTCTTCATTAGATTCAGATGAAGAACAATTTGAACTCACAACGTAATCTTCATCATCAACATCATCATCATCATCATCACCACCACCATCACCACCACCAACACCGTCATCACATGCAAAGTTGAGGTCTTGAATTCTTGTTGATTCATTTCTGCTGCTCGATTTCCCTCTCAAATCCACATACACTGTAGGTGATGATTGGATAATACATAGTCTTCTAACTTCATCATCGTTGATCAATTGAGGTTTGGTAAGCCGACCATTCTTCGATCTTGACAGATAGAAGATATCGTACTGATTTTCAGCTGCAATATACATGTACTCGATGCAGAATTTCAAGTTCGACATTGTGACATAATTGTTCGGAAAGGTGCTATCTGCTCCTGGCCACCCGTATACATACACCCATCCCAATACCCTCCATATTTCACGTACACGGGTGTGTAATCCGTCATCTACAAATAAAGAATGATTTTAGTAAGATATCAGACGTCATATGTAACATATAAGTGTTCAGAAACCATCTACCTACTTGAATCTACCAATACCGCTCGCGTAAAGTAAATAAATAGAATTACCGCAATTTATATTTACTCACGGTAGTTAGTTCTTTCTGCGCAGTATTCATATATTCATGTTTGGAATGCAATTAACTACATGACAATGTCAATACCGCCCGTATATACATTACGGTTGCAAATACCGCCGGTTTTTGTACTGACACTAGATGCAGTTTTGTGAGCGGTATTGATGTTTTCCAAGAGCACAACATATATTACATGTAAATAAGTAAATACCACACACAAATATGGTACGTAGATAAATACCGCGAGAATTTAAGGTAGTGGTAGTTGTCTAAGAACGAGAGGTATTGAAATTCTACCAAATAAAATGATTATTATTAGGTTATCACCTGATTATTGTTTGATAAATGTCTTCAATTTGATGAATTCAACCAGATTTAGACGAGAGAAATTGTGATTTTTAGTCAGAGAAAGATAGGAGAGTGTAAATGTAATAATGAAACTATCATTTGAAATATAACAACCTCATTTTGTCTCGGTAATGTATAAATGTAAGAGAATCTTACCCTATACCCAATAAAGTGGGTATTTTTCATATATACATTTATGTTTGGGTATTTTTCATTTTTAGATATTGGGTATATTTATCTATTAACACTTTTTTCTAAGCAATTTGGATAACTTTTTTTATATACTATATATATTTGCATTAATATTTTTTGTATCAGAGTTTATAAAAATCTATGTAAAATTAATAAAAAAATGTATTCTATAATTTTGTAGAATATAAAATTTTGTAAATCAATAAAAAATAAGCAAATTCTAGATAAAGTTTATAAATTTTCTAAATGGACAAATCTATTATCTATATATAAAAACAAACTATTGGCAGGGCGGTTACTTTTTTGGCAGTTTTAAAACTGTTTTTTTTTTAAAAAAAAAAATAATTTTTCTTTTTAAAAGACTCTTTTTAAATGCATTTTTTTTAATTTTTAAAACGACAATTTTTTAAGAAAGAATAATTTGTTTCTAAATTTCATTTTTCAATTATTAATTAATTACTCCATTTTTAATGGAAATTCTTAAAAAATATTTATTTTTGTCTCAATAAAATAATTTTTTTATAAGTAGTAATCTATTTTATGAAATGTTTTTTTTTTTGGTTCTTCATATTAAACTATTTTATGAAATGTTTTTTTTCTTCATTTTAAACAATGGTACTTTTTTTAAAGTTAGTTATAGACATTCCAACTGTAATATATATATATATACATTAAATATATAATACAAAATTATAACATTTGAAAAGTCACAACTCTTCAATAGGTACGTGACTTTTCGCATTCTCCACTATAAATGTATGCAGTCTTTCGTTTTTTCCAGACAGCATTGAGCATCGAACACAATGCCAACTTTATTCACTACTGTTGATGATTTAGAGATGGGAAAAGCAAATGTTGCGTTGCAAGTCAGATTGATAAGAAGTTACAATCTTCCTGACTTCAAGAATCCTGCAAAATCCTATTGTCATGAATGTATATTTCATGACAAAAAGGTAAACAATTTACGTTTAGATTTTATTCCATTTGTCTATTATTATTATGCGTTTTTTAATCTTACTGTTTTTACTCCTTTTATGTAGGGACAATTTTTTACTACTGTCATTTTTTAATAATGAACCCAGAGTTTCAGATATCATTTTCCATGAGTTCTTATGAAGCAGTGTTTTAAAATACTGTATTCATTCATCAAATAACGATGTCTTTTCCTCACATTTCTTCGAAAATGTTTACAGATTTCAAAAAAAAAAATACAGAGAGGAATCCTAAAGAAGAAATTTGGGTGGACGTTTATTCAAGGTTGCAGTAAAAAGGAAGAACAAAAACAGGTACACTTCTGCATATATTAAATTAGTGTATTAGGCAATTTTCAAATCAATTCTGTAATAAAACATCATTGATGTATAGATTCAAAATTTTAAATCAAATCATGCAATCAAAATATACACTAATTAAAACTGAATGTTTATTATCATGTCTATAATTGAACTTTGATATTAAAAGTAAATAAAACTGCAATTTAAATGCAAAATATTGATTTAGGTTAATTAACCCCACAAAATGACGATTTTGATTCTCAACTTGAAAATAAATGCAATCATACATTTTCAAATAAATACAGAACTTATATGTTCAATAAAGTATAAATGTATAGGAATATAAGACGAAGCGTGTATAGGAACATATTTAATATTTAATTTTATTTTTCAGATTAAACTTTCTCCATTTGCAGTGGAAGAAATTCAGATCGAACAGCATATTACGGAATTTTAACAGGTACTATGCTTTCCATTCAATAATGTTTGCATTTTTATGGTCTTATAAATTAATAATAAATAATGTATCCACACATACATGCCACAAGTTAGCATATGTAATGTTAACAGGTACTACAATCAATAATGTTAGCATTTATATAGATATTATCATACACATGTTAGTATTAATTTGAGATTTATTTTAAACAAAATTGTTTTATGTTGGCAATGAAGTAATTAAATATAAAAAATACATTTAATACTAATGTGTTATAAAATCAAATAGTGAATATGCATATGTTAAACTATAGATTTAAAAATATCTAAAGACAGAAATTGAAATTGACACCAAACATGTATGCATGGGCACATGTTCTATAGTTTAATATGCTGTAAAATGTAGAAGTATAAAAGATAATAAATAGGATAAAATTTACTAAATCATGCTGTGGATTAAATATTTAAAGGGCATGCAGTTGATTATTTTAATGTAATAATGTATTCATATTTAATTTTACGTTTCAGATCAAACTAATCACCATTTGCAGCGAAGGAAATTGAGATTGAACGGCAAATTACCAAACTATATCAGGTACTATGCTTCACATTCAATTATGTTACAATTTTTATAGTTTTATAAATTATTAGGATATATATATTATACATGTAGAGGCTAGCGTTCAATTAGAAATATATTTGAAACAAAGCTACATTATGTTGTCAATTGAATGAATATATATTAAAAAAATATTTAATATTGATATAAAACATGTAACCAAGTTAATCTACTCACATCTATAATTTGACTTTGGACAAATTATATAAAGTTAAAAATGCCAGAATATTAAGGATAATAAATAGCATATAATATACTAAATCACATCATGAATTAAATATTTTAAAAGACATGCATTTGATTTAGGTACGTTTTAGCTACTTAAGTAGAAAAAAAATGATACAATAGTATATTTACTAACATGTATTAGTCTTATCAACTTGGAAAAATTTTAGTAAATTTAAAATACAGAAATATAAAAGGGAATCAATAGTATAGGTGTTTTATCCAAAAATTAATCATTAATCACAACATAAATTGGTGCATGCAATGTACATAATTAAACATTAAAAGAAAACTGAGAATATCTTACCGTGAAAGGACGTTGCTAGGACTTCTTCTTGGTGATTTTTCATTAAATCAGGTGATGAAATCCAAAAACCATAGGGAGAGAGATAGAAAATTAAAGAGAGTTATGAGTATTGGAAAAAATTCAGTAAATAATAACAATTTAAAAAACCAACACAAATCACCATATGATATATGATATATTAAGTGCAGTAGATGCAAATAGCATGCTTAGAGAATATACTTCATCAACAAAATTCAACAAAATAGGACATAAAAAAAGGAATTGACCATATGATATCTTCAATAAAAAACCAACACAAATCTTACAAATTAGAAGTCATAAATATCATAAGTAATCAGATTTAAAAGGCATGAACTAAAAAAAGTAATCAAGGCACCATAGATTATATGTATCTATTGAACCATAGATTTAGAAGGCACATTTCTTTATCTACTGAACCTATGCAAGTAAATAACCAAGTATAAACTGGAAATGCATATTATAGGAGAGCATGCAGTGCAAATTTTAGATTAAAAATAAATATATAATAACTTACCGGGGGTAGAGGTTGCAGGCAGTGCTTGTCGGTGAATTATCACCATTTCAGGCGAAGAAATCCGATGTGCAGAGGAAAAAATCAGAAAATTAAACATAGTTAATAGAATTAAAAAATTTATATGCATAAACTGAGATTGACATGAAATTACTGGGGGAGGAGGTTGCTGAAGTTGCTGGGAATGCTTCTCTAAGAATTTTCCCCATTCAGGCGAAGAAATCCGAAGAGCAGGGCGAGAGAAAGAGAGAGTGAGGAAGATTAGGAAATTTCTGAAAAAAATCAAAATTTAAATATATAGATTTAGAAGTAGAATGAGGAGAGTCTTACCTTGAGGTTTCCATCGGTGGAGCTGCGATGAGCTTTCCTCCGAAAGCAGCGACAACACCAACAGAGGAAGGTGAGAGAACAAAGATTGAGAGAGAGAGAAAGCGGAGGTGGCGACTCCGACGACGAGGTAGAGCGACGCCGGCGAGGTGGCGAGCTCGAGAGCAGCAGAGAGTCGATAAGGAAGCATAGGGCGGCGAGAGAGATAGGAAAGGAAGAGGGATAAAGTGAAATGAGAGAACGCATAGCAGCGGCTGTTGTGTTTGTTGTTAGGTTTAGGACAACTAAAACCTAATAAGAATGGCCCAATTCTAGGATAATTTTATGGGCCGTTTTTTAATTAATCGAATGGGCCGAATAATTTCATTAAATTGGAGCAATTAAAATGAATTGGCTAAATCAAATTGGTTCAAACTTAGTTTAGTAGGATAAAGATTTAGATTTAACACATTGGGCTAGATTTATCACATTGGCCGAGATTTATCACATTTATATGGACTGTATATTAAAAAATATATGGGATTATAATTAAATTATTTGGAGGTGTTTTAAGATCTTGATTGAGCAAAATAATTAGATTATTTTGGGAAATATTTAATAAATTATTAAAATAAATAAATTAAAATAAATTTAAATCTATAAAATTTAATTAGTATGTTCAATAATATTAATTTCTTTATTAGGAAAATAATAAAGCATTTAATAAATCAAATAATGATTTAAAAACATTGAAAAAATGTTTAATAGAAATTTATGATTTAATAATATTAATTTATAATAACAAATTAAAATAATCAAATATAATTTCATTATAACAAATGACCACTGATAAGGATATTGCTGAATTAGAAGAATTCAGTAAGTGGATTACGAATATTGGTGATGGAACGATTGGAGGTCCACACGATGGTGAAGTTGACATAGAGATACCAGATGACATTCTAATCAAATGGTCAGGTAATCCCATTGAATGCATTGTCAACGCAATTTATCCATCATATGGTACTGGAGCAATGGATAAAAGCTTACTACAAGAGAGGGCAATACTTGCACCGACACTTAATATAGTTGAGTCTGTGAATCAACACATGATATCAATCAACAGGAGTGAAGGTTGTCTCTATTGAAGTTCAGATTCAGCGTCAAAGTCCGATTCTGATATGGATATTGCTTCACAAGTGCATACACCAGAATTTCTCAACACCATCAAGTGTTCCGGGGTACCAAATCATGAAATATATATAAAAGAAGGCACACCGGTTATGTTGTTGAGGAACATTGATCATGCATCCGGGCTGTGCAATGGAACACGATTGATGGTTACAAAGCTTGGAAAGCATGTGATAGAGGCTCAAATGCTCGGCGGTGAGAATGAGAACTTGAAAGTCTTAATTCCAAGAATGTCATTAACACCAGCCGATCCAAGATTGCCATTTAAGTTTGAAAGGAGACAGTTTCCTTTGATTGTGTCTTATGCGATGACTATAAACAAAAGTTAAGGACAATCAATGTCTCATGTTGGATTATTCTTGCCAAAATCAGTGTTTACACATGGACAACTGTATGTAGCAATATCAAGAGTCAAAACTCGGAGAGGATTGAAAATTCTGCTAGGAGGAGAGAAACAAAATAATGCTACTACTACAATAAATGTTGTCTACAAAGAGGTGTTTCAAAATTTGTAGATGTTGTAGTACAACCATGAGACAACTCAATAAATGTATGTATTAAAAATTGCTATATTTATTTATACTATTATAATATATATATTATAATATTTTTTATATTTAACTTATGTGTTAATCGAGCAACACGTTATGTCTATTAATTCGAAGCAAGAACTCATAGAGCAACACATTATTTTATTTTGTAACATATCTATTACGATTGAAAACGAAATTTGTGCACCGTGCATCGGGCACGTGTTCTAGTTTTTAAAAATTTAAAAAAGTCCAACCGAATCTGAATTGATCCTAAAATTAGTATAACTAGAACTAGAATTATGTAAAATGTAAGGGAAAAGTTTTTTGACTCTCGAATTACTGTCTGTCTTTTCTTCTTTTTCAAGTTTTCGATCTGACCTTAAATTGGTCTTCTTCCCTTTAATCTAGGGTTCCTGATTTCCCATTCACGTTCACGTATCACTGGATTGCTTATTCATTTTCTAATTGCATTCGTGGTGCTCTCTGATCGGCCGCGAGTTTAAGTTTCCCGATTGTTGCCAATTTCGATTTTGGTGTCTTTACATTTTCAAGTTTATGATTTGTGCGATTGTTCGGATTGTGGAATTGCAGTATAGATCATGACAATTCCAGATTCATCCGGATATGACTACATGATGGAGAATGGATCTATAGAATTGCCATGCAAGCCGGAGGAGGAGAGGAGGATTGTTGAGGAACTCACTGCCAAGGCTAATTCCAATATGAGGGAGGGGAATTTGTACTTCCCCATCTCGACTAGGTAGAGTTTTCCATTTCTTCATTGTTACCTGCACTTTATCAAGTAATTGGAGTATCCTTATTCCTTAGTTCATGTGGTTTCCTGATTGCTTTTGGCTTTTTTTTTTATTTTTTTTATTGGGTGTGATTTAAAATAGATTGCCAAATATTTTTATTTTGGGCTGTTTGATGTATGTCCTGGAGTTTTTACGTTTTGAGTTTTTCTCGCGTTTGTATGAATTTTATGATCCCTGTCGGTTTAGTTTAACATTTCCGGGACACAGCAGAGAAAATCGTTGGTAGAGGCTGTGTTTCAATTATGAGTTTGAGGAAGAAAATATTTGCTACAATATCATTTGGTGATAGGGGCACTATTTGTACAAAATGCGAATATATTTACAATTTTTCAAGAAAGAAAAAATTATAAATTTTCTTGGTAGGGGCATAGGCCCCCTTACCTTTTACTGGCCACTACTGCTTCTAATTGATTAGGAAATACCTAAGCAACTTTATACTTTTATAAGATTTAGGAACTCACTTTTCATCTGTTTGTAGGTTGATAAATTTAGTAGGATTATGCATAATATTTAAGCATATCATTGTCTTGAAGGAATTCAATTTATCGTAGTTTATTGGAGAGAACATTCTTCTTTTCAGTCGGTTGTAGGTCATATTTATATGCTGATAATAAAAACGAAAAACAACCCATTTCAGTAAGTAACTTGCTGCTGTCTTAAGTGGGATTGTGTGAATGGTATGGACTATGTGGTAAGATATACTGAGAATATGTTACATTGGACTTCTTTAATAATTCTCTCATTCATCTGAGATGATTATTCTAGAATGTCAATGTATCAATTAATACCTTATCATACTTCTTTAAAGACGTGTGGGTTATTAATGCCTATTATACTTCTACAAAGATGTTTGGGTGTCTGTTTTCATACATTCGTAGGAAGGAAATACTTAAAAATCCACACCTTGCTCTTGTGGAACTGTTGATTCTTATTCTCTATTTAGGTGAATTGCTCTGGTAGGTTTTGGATGGATATTTGTATATATTTTGTCTCAATCTCTTGAAAATGGGTTTTCTTGATTATTCCTACAGGTGGCTCAGAGTCTGGCAGAGGTACACTGGTCAGACAGAAAGTGCATATTTGTTTGAATCTGAACCTGTAATATTGTCAAGTACAGAGGAAGATAGGCCTAGGCCTGGAGTGATTGATAACACTGACATCATTGTAAATGGAGGGAACGATAAAGATGATGACCCCCAGCTTCTCAGAAGTTTGCAGGAAGGACCTAATTACGTATTAGTTCCACAAGAAGTTTGGGATAAGTTTAGAGAGTGGTAAGTATTCAAATTTAACACTTAACAGGAAGTTCTTTGCTTTCCATATGTTTCCAAACCGCCATTAATGTTGCGATGGAAAGATTCTATTTTTCAGAAGCTAAATTATGCTAATTTTCTTTCGTAGTTTAGTGCACCTCTTCATTCTTCTCAGGAAATAAGATAACCAACTTTTGAGAATCATTTGTTGTGGCCTTTGTAGGAGCTTCTTACATGAAATTTGGGGATTAGAACAAATTTTATTGACTCACATTATTTATGTTATTCTTTGCAGTCTTTCAAATAAGTTGATTCAATATGTTATTTCCTGGTCCCCAGGTACAAAGGAGGCCCTGCTTTGCCGCGGAAGGTGATTTCTGTTGGGGACCAGCAGAAGCAGCTTGTTGTGGAGGTTTTCCCCCTTTCTCTCAGACTAATTGATTCTAGAGACCAGAGCGAAGTTCCTGTAAGGCTAAGTAAGAAGGTGTTGTTTCCTAACTCCTAAGTACTTTATGACCAGTTTATGACAAGTACGTTACTCTAGAGGATTGTACTTCTCTCATAATTTAGATATTATTATTTCCCAAGCATGTCTAGTATGTATTTTATCTCCCTCCAAATGCATAGATTTACTAAAAAGTAAAGTTTATAATGTTCTCATATTTTCATGTGATCATTTTATTGATTCTGTGGCATCTTACTGTATTCTCTCCATTCCGTTAATCTTTTATGTCAGTCTTGTTGACCGGCACTTGCCTTTGTCACAGACTCACAGATTCATAGTATTTGCAACTTGCAAGCATCACCTGCATAGAAGGAAAAAATATTATTTCCTTACCATTGGCTTAAAATATGCTGGATATCTCTCTGTTAGATGCACAATGTAAAACATATTCTCCTCAAGTATAGAGTCTAATACTGCTTATGTGTTTGATTTTTTTCCTAGTTTTTCCGGTTTGGGGTCATTACATGCACGTGAGATTAATATTTTGTACAAAAAATCTCACATATTCCTAAGATGCCCTTACCTGCTTTCCAGACATTATTTGATTATTTATTAAAGTTTCCGTTGTTATAATTTCTGAACGTGGAGCTAATTTCTCTCAGATTGAGTGTTTCAGGCTTCTTTTGACGACTTATATGTCAATGTTTGCCGACTCAAAGGTTTGGACCCTCAAAAGGTATGTTAGTCCCAAAATATTTCATCCTCAAGTGTGCCAATTGCCAAGACACTGATGCTTTTTCATCTTGTGAACCTTTTACAGGCACAAATCTGGGATTTCTTTAATAAACAAAAACAAAATATATTACCCTCGTCAAGCCTAACCCTCGAGGAGTCTAATTTACAGATGGATCAAGATGTATGTTCACTGTTCCTTGTCAATAGTAGCTTAAACGAAATTTCTTTATCTTCCTTTAAATGAACTTGTAGGTTTTTCTGATTTAGTGCTTACAAATTATATAACTATGTAACACGTGGCTACCAGTTTCTTTAGAGTTTCGTTCCTCTTCTCTTTTCAGTTTTGAAGTTTTATCCATTGACCACCCTCTTCAAAATTTTAGCTTGTGAAAGAGGAGTATCAATTATCATTACTCAATGATCTTCACCACATTATAAATTACTTGTCAATTCAAACCTTGCACGTGGACAGTTTTTGTTAAATTATAAATGACTGGTTGGTGAAATTTTGGTCTTCTAGAACTTCAATATTTGATTATCTTGAAAAGGTGTTGACCAGGAGTTTAATTTTTCTTTGGGGTGCGATAGGGGGTTGGACAATTATCCATTATGAAACTGATTTCTAGTTATCTAAAGCATTTTAAAAAATTTATGTTGATCAAATGGGGTGCTTTGCTGCTTTCTGTAGTTCAGATGGTAATTATGTAATTTGTGAAGTGAACTTACATATTTTCATTCTTATTTATTATCTTCACTCTTCTCTACTCCTTGTTTTAGATTCTTCTTGAGGTGCTATCCGATGGTTTTGGCACGGATTCAACTGGCAATGGCTTAGCATTGGTTCCAGTGGAACCTTCACGATCAACTTTTTCAATTGCCGGTGGACCAACTATGTCTAATGAGAATTCAACTGGTTATAGCTCCTTTAACCAGCGAAGTACATCTACTTCCACCTATGGAAATATGGAAGATGGAAATGATGATTTAAAGCCCGTAACAAGAGGAGATAGGGGTGGCTTAGCAGGATTGCAGAATTTGGGGAACACTTGCTTCATGAATAGTTCGCTTCAGTGTTTAGTTCATACGCCACCCCTTGTTGATTACTTCCTGCAGGATTACAGTGACGAAATAAACAGACAGAACCCCCTGGGAATGCATGTAATTTCTTTGCTACCTATAATGCTAGATTTCATGATGGAGATTTTCATAGCAAAACATTCTTACTATGTATCAATGCCACAGGGAGAGCTCGCCCTTGCATTTGGTGAATTATTGAGGAAACTCTGGTCACCTGGTCGAGCTCCAGTTGCTCCTCGTGCATTTAAGGGGAAACTTGCACGCTTTGCCCCACAATTCAGTGGCTATAACCAGCATGATTCTCAGGTTGGTTTTTCTCTTTAATAGAAATTATGATACTTTTCTCGCTTGCAGGTCTAAACTAAAATTCTTGATACTTCTTTCATCTCTTAATTAGAAAACATGTCCCCCCCTCCTCTTTTTAAGGTATAAAATCACAATGTGTTTTTTACCGTACAATAACTTAAGGAAAATTGTTATACTTTTTCTTTGAGAGAAGGAAAATTATTATCCTTATAGATCACTGACCTAGATTGTGTGATAAGCACATGAAATGCCAATTTAGCTATCTACTTTATTTCGATGTGTTCTCATCCTTGCAGCTATATCAATCAGTAAACTTTTAGGACCCTCTATTCTTCATTTTTTTTTTTCTGTTTTTATTCGGCTTTAGATGATTATCTATAATTTTTTCTCAGGAGCTGCTTGCCTTTCTGCTCGATGGTCTGCATGAAGATTTAAATCGTGTTAAGCAGAAACCGTATATTGAAACTAAGGATTATGATGGTCGGCCTGATGAGGATGTTGCGGATGAGTTGTGGAGGTATCACAAGGCGAGGAATGATTCTGTAATTGTGGATATATGTCAGGTTAATAACCCAAATGCTTAATTGTCTTAGCTGCATATTTTTGTAGATAACTTTCTGGCTTATCAGTTTGTTTAAATTTGACAAACTCTCACAGGAAAAGGATTGTTTCCTAGGTGTTACTCTTATGCCTTATGATTTAGGTTCATAAAAATGTTTGAAATTGACTGAACCTTTTGATAGTGATATCAGAATATGTATAACATTCAAACTAATGCCTTTTCCTGTCTTATAAAATTTCTGTTTCTCTGAAGCTGTATATTTCTATGTAGCTATAGCTCTAGGTTTCCATAATTTAATTCAAAATAACATTCTTGCCATTATTGCTTATTTCATTTACAAACTGGCAATAGACGTGTTGTATATCTTTATATTCCCAGGAAATAGAATTTCCAGATACATTCAGTTGAAAACTTTCATTGTGACTCTATTTTCAAATTTCATTATGACGAGTTGGTTTTGTTTTAGGGTTAATTGGTAAAATTACCCACTTTCATAATACAAAAATAAAATACCCTCTTAAAAATAAAAAATTAAAAATAATCACATTACATGATAACATGGGGAATATCCTCATGTGCTCATATAATTCAAATTATTTTGTGAAATGAAATATATGAGCACATGATCAATTTCCTTGTGTACTCATGTAAGTTGGTGTTTTTTATCTTTTATTTGTAATCGGGTATGTTTTATCTCTACTTAAAAGTGGGTATTTTTAATTTTACCCCTTTGTTTATCAGTGAATATTGGTGAGATCTGTCTAATAATATGAAAATTTTACAGGGACAATACAAATCGACGCTGGTTTGCCCTGTCTGTGACAAGATTTCAATTACATTTGACCCCTTCATGTATCTCTCACTACCTCTTCCTTCAACAGCCACTAGGTCAGTGACAGTAACGGTGTTTTATGGTGATGGGAGTGGCCTTCCCATGCCATTTACAGTTACTGTTATGAAGCAAGGATGCTGTAAAGATCTTAACCAGGCATTGGGTGTTGCATGTTGCTTACGTAACGATGAATACTTACTCCTCGCTGAGGTGAATATTATCTACATTTACTATCTATATTATCAATAGATGTTTGCATTTAGGAATTATGCATTACACACACACAGACACACACATATATATAGGGGTTGGATCAAATAAAAACCAACCCTTATATTAGCATATAATGGATGATTTTGATCTAATATTAATTTATTTACAAATATTTTTGGATAAGTAAAGTACAGCGTAGTAAATTTAGATTATTTCATATTTTTTAAAAATCTTGCAGATCATGTATGCGGTTGATGTGTCAATATTACGTTATTTCACATCAGTATACGTGTCACTATAATTTTATTTTATTATTTAAATTTTTTGTATTAAATAAATATTAAATTATACCCTAATTAATAAATCCTAGTCGAAAAGTGGGAATTAATAATCTTTTATCAAATTTACTATTTATCTACATCAATAAAAATAGTAAATTTGGAGATAATCACGCTGGAAAAATATTATGTAGGAGAGAGAAATGAGTAAAAATAGATCTATTAAATTTATTGCAGTTATAATCATAATATCATAATTACATTTATAACCTTTAAAATATAAATTAATACTCTCTTTGTCCCATTAAAATTATTGGCTTTGTTCGACTAAAAAGCATCTCACGAGGCTGTAGCCTCAGGTGCCTCGATTGTCTCGACTGATTTGAGGCACAAGCCTCAGAAAATCTCATGAGGCAGTGCCTCAAAGGCAATTTTTACTCGAGGCTACCCGGGCCTCGAGGCAAGCCTCACGACTGCCTTTTGGAACTATGCATATATCTATATTAGTGAAATATATTGTAACCATAGATCAAAACAAATGTAAGATTGGATCCTAGTTAGCACGCAGGGATAAAGTTAACATTTGAACCTTCCTCTCTCTATATATACATCTCCAGTTTATCTTGACTGACGCTGACCTAATGAGGCCTTGATCTCCAGGTTTATGATCATGTGATATATCGGTACCTGGAAAATCCATCAGAATCGTTGGCTACTATAAAGGATGATGAACATATCGTTGCTTATAGGCTCTCCAGAAGGGAGGCGGATTTAACAAGACTAGAGATATGCCATCGATATCAGGAGAAGTGAGTCCTTTTGTTGACTTACTCTTACTCTTTTCCATGAAAAATGGAAAAGAGCTTCCATATCTGTGATATTTTGCTGTCAAGATCTCCATTTGGTTAAGCTTTTCTATTTCTGACGATATTTTTGATGAAAAGGGATGATTAAAAAGTTACAACAGTCTGTATTGACTCTTTCTTGATGTTGGAAAAAGCTCAAAGTTGGAGCTAATTGCTTTTATTTGAACTAATATGTTTTGTAATGTTTGGCAATAATAATAAAGTCCATGCATGAAGATATCTAGGCATTAATATTCCATTTAGTGGAAGATAGGAGTCCTTTTTTATTTAGTAGTCAAATGACACTATATTTCAATTCAATCATAGTATTCAATTGCATCTGGTTTTGATGTTGATACCACTTCTTCTCCTTCCAGTGAGAGGAAACTCTTCTTAACACCGTTAGTTACTGTGTTGGAGGATCCGCTGTTTGGGGCGAGTATAGATCTCGCCGTCAAGAGGTTGCTCTCCCCTTTAAAGAGGAAAGCGTTCCTTACTTCAATAACAGGTCAATGTAGTGCAAACAGGGCTGGTTTCAATGCATTGGAAGAGCAGATGAAGAGCTCTGACACCCAGTTGAGATCTGCAACACAGTCAACAGAAGAAGTAGAAACAGAAGGAATGTCATTCCGGCTTTGCATAACTGATGAGAAGGGACATGGCTGCATGCCAGTAGTGAAGGATTCACCTATTAAAGCTGCTCGTAAGGTAAAACTCATGCTTGACTGGACTGATAAAGAGCATGGGCTCTATGATTCCAGCTATTTAAAAGATCTTCCTGAAGTTCACAAGTCTGGCATTCTTGCAAAGAAGACTAAGCAAGAGGCGATTTCCCTGTTTTCATGTCTTGATGCATTTCTAAAAGAGGAACCGTTGGGCCCTGATGATATGTGGTAAGTAGAAACATGTTGGTTTTTCTGTTAGCATCTTTTAACAGGCTTGTTTTCCTTACCTCGTGTCTCATTTTCAAATAATATTGGGCATAGGTATTGTCCCCGATGCAAGGAACATAGACAAGCAAGTAAAAAGTTGGACTTGTGGAGGCTTCCTGATATTCTCGTCTTTCACTTGAAGCGCTTCTCATATAGCAGATGGCAGAAAAACAAACTTGACACATTTGTCAATTTTCCTATTCATAATCTCGATTTGAATAAATATGTGAAGAGCAAGGATGCATCTGAAGGATCATATGTTTATGAATTGTATGCCATAAGTAATCACTATGGAGGCCTTGGCGGGGGGCACTATTCTGCTTATTGCAAGGTAATGTTCTGTGCTGTATATTTTTCTCAACTACATGGTTTTATATTCATGTTATTACTTTCAGTCAGTGAGAACTTTACATGATTAATTAACTCTTGAGATCTAGTGACTTCTTCCTTGCATAAACGATTAGCACGACTTGTTTTGATGACATCTAGCGATTGCTGGTGTTACCTAACATTCTAGTCTCAAGTATTCTTCTGAATCTTACAAATGCATTTTCCACATTCCACTTGCGGGGAACATGGGACATGCCATTAGTCATTTGTATTATCCATATTCGGTCATGCCAGTAGTTGATATATGCTACCCAGCATTTTGGTTTATTGCAAAATTAGGATTAATTGCGTTTCTTGCAGTTAACTGATGGCAAGTGGTATCATTTCGACGACGCTCATGTCTCCTCTGTTGGCGAGTCTGAAATCAAGACATCTGCTGCATATGTGCTGTTCTACCAACGAGTTAAGCCTACGATGGCCACTGGTAAAGTGGGTGAGCCCTCACATGGCCATAGGGCTTCTTGAAGTTTGTGAGATGTACGACAGTTGTCTTATATGGTTCTGATGCTAATGATGATGTGGCATGTAACCTTTTGACCATGTTGCCAAGCTTAATGTGGAAGGTTGATAAGATGGTGGCTAACGAACAATTGCTTGCGATGGCTGCAGTATAGTGTGCTAGAAATGAGCACCGGACCTCGGATCTAATTTTTGTATGGTCAAGAAAAAAATGGCCGTATATTACTTAATTGCTGTACTTTTCCATTTTTATTTTCATTATCTTTTGGTAGAGAAATTATATACAGCAATTAGGTATTTAAATCCTATGCACCACAACATTTGTTGCATTCTTTTGAGGTTTAATGTAATCCAATCTTTGGAATATGCATGACTCAATGTACTAACTACTAAGCAACCGCTGCTACGGTTTTCTACTTTATTTAGATTTTGTTCCATTGAATTTGGACGCTGACGGTAAATCTCTAAGGGCCGTTTATTGGTGTGTATGATTAACATTACTAAGTATTGAGTATTTAAGAGATTAAATGTATGATTAAATAATATTTTATTAATCAAACCATTGTTTATTAGGGGTGAACATTTGGGTATTTGGTTCGGTTTTTAGCAAAATCGAACCAAATCAAATTAAAATTTGGATTGAAAAAAAAAGTCAAACCAAAAAAATCAAATTTATTTTAATTTGGTACGAGTTGGATTCTAAATATTTTATTTATTAACTAATTTTGTTTAATTTTAAAAATTATTAATTATGAAAATTTAATTATATAAATCTTTAACACCTTTAATGTACTTAAAAAAAATCAACTTTAAAAAGTTCAAAATTAAAAAGTACATATCTTTGATATTTTTCGAATTTCAAAGGATAACAAATATTGCATAATTTATTAAATATTCTAATTATATTTATTGTAAACATAAAAAAAAATTACATTTAATTTTCTACATAATGTTTAAATTTTTAAAATATAAAAAAATATAACTAAAAATAAAATAAAAATATATTTGATAAAATAATCTTATTTAATAAAAATAAAATATACTATAATAATATTAAAAAGTTCAGTTTTTTCGGTTTGGTTTTGTATAAATTTGAATCAAACCAAATTAAAATTCGGATCAAAAACTAAAACCAAACCAAACCAAAAAAACCAAAATAACCGAATCAAATTTAATATTTCGATTTGATTCAGTTTGATTTTTCGGATTCGGTTAATTTTGCTCACCCCTATTGTTTACTACAAAAGAGTGGTAGAATGATTAAAATTGAGATAAACGTAATCTATTGTTTACTTTAGTTGATTATATAAGGATTAAATACAATTTGTTCAAATTATCCTTATAATTTAAAAGACTTGAAAATAATGATAATTAAATATCGAACCATATTATACCAGTTAATCGATTTTCGACCGGTTCGTTATCGGTTCTTCTCGAAAATCAATAAAAAATCAGTTTTAAAAATATATAATATTTAATGTAATAATATTTCGAATGAATATTTTTTTAGCAATATATATATTTAATTTCAATTTGGTAAATATTTTATAAAATAATTTTTTTTAATAAATATAAAATATAAGTTAAATATAAAATTGAAAAGGGAAGTGAAATTGGGGCTTAGAGGTGCATGGATGGAGAGATGAAGGGTTTAGTTCTCATTTCAATAACAATTATTTATCCTAGTTATCATGAATTTTTCAATCACACTTATTTATTTATCCTAGTTATCATGAATTTTTCAATCACACTTATTTTGGGAGGATTATAATTAGAAGAAACTCATTTAGAGGTTTAAAATAATCAAGGGCATTAAGTTATCCTACAATTTTTATCCTTTAAGAGTCGTTTGGTTTGATTAAAATGAATGATAGGATTATTACTATTAAATTTCTACCTTTCAATCTATGATCTTCCATTTTTTACATATGCTTATGAATTTAATTCCTTCTTATGTCACGTTAATCACTCAAATGAGTGATTATATTATCACATTAATTTTGGCTTGATTATATAATCACTCGTCATTTTAGTAATTAAGGGGTATAAGAAAGAATTAAATTAATAAACAAAGATAAAAAAAAATAAAGTATTTTAAATAAAAATGTTGAAATATGGTGATAATCCTGTCAATCATATCAATTAAATCAAACGATCCCTTAAAATAAACATAAGATTAGGCTAGATTAATTTTATTTATCCAACCAAATTATGCAAAGTAAACATAGCCTTTGACCATAAATATCTAAACTTTGTTCAAATTCTCATTTTGGGGCTTAACTTTAAAATTTGCGCTAAAATACATTGTACTCCGTATTGTTCCTTATTTTGCAGCCGGTGAATAAATTCCTTGGTTTATTCAATCAAAAGAGTTATTGAGTCCACTTTAGAAAATTTAAATATAAAAAATAGCCAGAATTTGAGATAAATGTTAAAAATGTTTACTTTATGTGTAACTAGATTGTTACTACTTGATATATCTATGAACTATTTGTTTATATATAGTAAAAATTATTAATTATGTAAGTTTATTTTCGAAAAATTTACAATCGTCCCAAAATCAATTATAAAATAATTTTACAAATTTATAAATTAATATTTGTCATAAATATTAAATCTTCATAAACTCGTCTATTAGTAGACTTGTACTTGCGACTTATTATATTTTTCAAACATATTTGAATTTTATACATTCATACTCATCTTAAAGTATAGGAAACAATTCAGTTTCATTTAAAATGTTTGATACTGAGAACTAAAGGTTACTTGACATTTTTCTAATATTTTTAATATCCCTATTTTAATTGTATCTCTTTTATTATATATAATAATTATTTATAATTTATAAAATTACATTATAATTTATAATTTTTTGTAAAACATACATTTTAAGGCATTTTTTGGAAAGAACCAGCCGTTCATAATTGGAACTTTAGTAATCACGGTTCAGTTACAATTCCAAAATAATTGAAATGTGAACCGACAATTCGGTTATGGTTAGAACTTTGTATCTGTGAACACTTCTAACTATCATATCTTAAGTACTCATTTATGTCTCTATCTCCTAAAATAAGGGGTAACTTTTATAACTATTTTGTTATAGTAAATCCAAATAATAACCATACGTATACAAAATCATAAATCTAGCCATATGTGTCTAAAATATCTTCTATCTAATTAATTCCTTTAAAATACTACAGAATTTAAAAATAAAATTTGGTTTACAATCAAATACTATTCTCTACCAAATAAACCTTAAATATGAATATATCTTAATAATTTATTCTACAATACAAACCAAATCAAGTTAGTTATTGGACAACATAAGTCTGAGAAAAATGTTTGAATAATAAAAGTGCGATATACACAATCAATCAGATTCATTGACTCTTGTATTGTAGAGGTAGCAAAGTGAAGATGAAGATGATGCTAATGGTGAAATGTAATTATGAAAAATATTAGGTAGCATTAGCAAGTGGAGAAGGGGAAAGGGGAGGAAGAGTTAGATGAATACATCATAAGTTTTGCAATGTGAGATGATGAACAAAAAGAGAGAGTGTGAAAAGGTGGGGATTGAGAACGGTAATCAAGGGAGTAATTTTCATTATGGCAATTTTTTAATTGATTAAATTTAGTAAAGGATAATTATGTCATTTAGCATAAAATATGGCTAATATTTTATTTTTTTATATTAATGGTTAGTATTTGTGTTTATAATAATACAATGGCTAGCCTATTTCCCCCTAAAATAATAAGATTAATTATTTGAATTTGTTCATCTATATACATGACGTAGCCAATTCAAATTCATATAACAACCTATTATAATATGTGCTATAAATTAAAATATATACAATATATATTATAAATAATATTAATAATGAAAATGAATTATATTTGAATATTTATAAAATCTAACCAATTTATTTGAATTTTATGCTTGCGTATTCATTTCAAAGTCAATAAAGTGTTACAAATCTTTATCCCTTAATTATATATCCATGTCCAAGCCCGTATGAAAATAACTCAGATTATACGAACTCATTTATTTATATGCATATATGATGGAACCCGTATGAGGGGCTTATAAATTCGCAGAATCCACATATTTAATTAATTACATGAATAATTATTTTTTATACACATAGGAGAATATAAATGCGGAATTAAATAATTTATACCTTCTCCTAGCAAATCCTCCGCTTGTGGAGAAATGATTTGAATCTTTAGCTATCGAACCACTATCCACACCGTTTGAATCCTCCTCTTGCTCTCCCACGATCTGACCTTAGGAACTTCTAACCTATTCCCGATCTATTTACTAGAATATCGTGTGGGCGAATCTATCTAGTAATTTAGGAGAAAATAAGAACGAAAATTGGAGCGTGGAATGCTCCCTCAATTTTCGAAAATTAAGAGATAAAATCTATTAAGGGGCACCGATTACTAGGTGTTTAGGTGAGAGAAATCAACTCATTCTTTATGCTCCTTTTATAGATATTATGAACTAGGTTAGAGCTTCTAAAGAGAATGGATTAAATCCCAAATAATAGAACCATATTCCACTTTAATCTCCTGCAGTTTCCATCTATAATTCAAATTCAAATTTGAATTATTAAAAATTAATTTGGGCTTGGACAAATCCATAATTTAATTAAATTAATTTTCAAGTTACCTTTGGGCCCAATTAAATTTAATTAATTGTTTGGTCCAACGTAGACTTAAATTAATTAATTTAAATTAATTTGGCCTCCAATTAATTACTCTATGGAAATGCAATAAAGTGCAATTCTATTATAAATATTTATCGACTCCACTATAGGATAAATATTGAACTCATCTCGATCCATTTGAATTACGGATGTAACACTCTTGTCATTAATTATTTCCCGCGTTTAAGATTCTCTAAATCCATTAATTAATTGAGTTTGCTGATAACTTACAATTAATTAATATGTTTATTCGTGATTGATCCGGTTTAGACCTTAATTATTACATATGGAATAAATTTCCAACCGATCGTGTTTCTTATGCAATAAACCTTTCTGAACGCCTCATGTGGATTTAATCAACTCGTGTCATTGAGACGCAATTCTGTACAACTGACAGTCGAATACTTCTGGCTAAGCCAATCACTACCGCCCAAGACATCACTGTTTTCGATTACAAAAAATCCGCAAGCGTAAATGAATCAAAGCAGCGTATAATCAACCGCCAATACTAATGTCATCATCACAGATTAAGAAATGAAATAATTTTCGAGACCTCGTTCTTAGTTTCAACACGTTAGAACTTATCTCACTGTGAAATCTCCCAATATGTATACGCAAAGCATGTGTATTCGCTTATACATACCAACATCATTATGCGGGCTAAGGTCAACTCTCGCATCAAATGATATCGCAGCCTTTACCGAGTAGGCTGTCCAAGTCTGTCTAGACTGTGACTTTATATTACAAAGGAACTGACTGTGTTACCTTCTGTGATCATCGATCCACCACACAGTCTACAATTGCAATAAATGAACTTGTTTGCAATTCGATATATAATGATAATAAATAACAAACCAATGATAGATATATTTATTCTCATTAAAGTGAAATTGAAAACAAGTCTGATACATCGTCTAAGCATAAAGCATGTTTTGAGGTATACAAATCCTAACAATCTCCCACTTATACTCAAACATGCTTTAGAGTATACAAATCTGTGTCGCATGACATATAACTCTCCCACTTATACCTAAATCAGATCTATAACACGTCGTGCTCCTAATCCCTCTACATGCCTCTCAAACATCTTCCCTTTCAGGCTTTCGTGAAGGGATCTGCCAGGTTGTCCTATGACGCTATCTTTGTCACCACAATGTCGCCTCTCCTTACAATATCAAGAATGATGTGATATTTCCTCTTAATGTGTTTACTCACCTTGTGGGCCCGTGGTTCCCTCGAGTTTGCCACTGCACCAGAGTTGTCACAATAAACCATGATACTCGCCGGCATACTCGGAATCACATCTAGGTCCATCAAGAAGCTCCTGAGCCAAACTGCTTCCTTTACGGCCTCAGATGCGGCCATATACTCAGCTTCCATGGTGGAGACCGTGATGCATTTTTACTTCACACTCCTCCACGTCACGGCTTCGCCTCCCAAGGTAAACACTTACCTGGAGGTAGACATCCTTGAGTCCCGATCCGTCTGAAAGTCGAAATCTGTGTAACCCAAAGGGCATAATGAATCAGCTTGGTAAACCAAACAGTACTCCTTAGTCCGTTTAAGGTACTTGAGTATGTTTTTTACCGCTGTCCAATGTCCCTTTCCAGGGTTAGACTGATATCGTGCAACCATGCCTATGACAAAACAGATATCTGGCCTAGACACATCATAGCATACATGAGACTACCTACTGCAAAAGCGTAAGGTATCTGTCTCATCTCCTCTTTCTCCTCAGGTGTCTTCGGACACATATCTTGAGAAAGAACAGTTCCATGCCTGAAGGGTAAGAAGCTTTTCTTGGAATCGTGCATGCTAAAGCGTCTAAGTATAGTCTCGATATAGGACTCCTGAGATAAGCACAACATTCGCTTAGATCTATCACAGGTGACCTTGATCCCTAGAATGTGTTCCGCGTCTCCCATATCTTTCATGTCGAATTGGTTGGACATGTATGCTCTAACGTCTGAAAACACTTTCTTGACACTTCCGATCAATAAAATGTCATTTACGTATAGCACCAAGAAAACAATTGCTTTACCCTCACACTTCTTGTACACACAGCTTTCATTAGGGAACTGATCAAATCCATAGGACTTGATAACCTGATCGAAACAAAGGTTCCATGACCATGAGGCTTGCTTAAGTCCATAAATGGACCTCTTAATCTTCCACATCACGTGTTCCTTTCCTTGAAATGCATATCCCTCTGGTTGTTGCATGTGGATGTTTTCCTCAAAACTTCCATTTAGGAAAGCTGTCTTGACATCCATCTGCCATACTTCCCAATCCATATGTGTGGCAACTGACAAGAGTATACAATAGACTTGAGAATGACTACTGGTGAGAAGGTCTCATCGTAATCGATACCTTCCTTTTGAGTGTAACCCTTAGCTACTAATCTAGCCTTGAAGACTGCAACTTTACCGTCGGGTCCTCGTTTCCACTTGAAGTTCCACGAGCAGACACAAGTCATTACGAGGTGCCAATTTATCGACGTCCTTCTCTAGTACGTGTGCAGGAAAACCCCACATCTTGAGATGTCTTAAACTGGGCTGGCGCCCGGTCCACAACTCAATCGGTGTCTTAGAGACCGACTTGGATGGTACCAAGTTCAATGTGTAAACTCGTCTCTATGACATATCCCCAAAACGAAATAGGCAACTCTGCATAGTTTAATGATAGAGTAGATTTCTTATAGAATACTTCAATGATAGAGTAGATTTCTTGGCAGAGTTTCAGCTTGAAAGTTCGTCAGTTGATCAGTCAACACTCTTCCAGATATCGTTCGAAGCTTTTATATGTGTAGAATTTTAAAATTCTAACCGTTGGGGTTGATTGATGTATAATAAATGTTGATTGCCAATCAATGATGTGAATCCCTGATTTGATCCTCTTGCCTTGTAGGAATGGTTGAATGAATCTCTTTGATTATGGAAAGCAAATAACTTGATTGATCTCTTGATTGATTGACTTTCCATCTTCGCGAGATCTGATGACGTGACAGAAGAATATGATTCTTTCTAAGTACATTTGGATGACGCTTTGCATACTAGATGACTTAGATAAATATCAGATGACTAGGTGAAATACCAGATGACATATTGTATATCTGGATTTTAACCAAGTCTCCATCTCAGTGATATGTAAGGGACAGGTTCACTCTTCCAAGCTGGTCTGGTCAATCAGATCAGGTCCACTGCCAGCGAGGTGATTTGGTCCAAACTTGCTCCAAAAGTTGGTGCCAATAACTGGATGAAATCTGCTTTTGACCAGATTGAGTGACCTTCATTAGATGGTCTACTTGCTTTCAGGTGAGCTGGTCTGCTTCAAATATGCAGAAGACTATCTAACCAGATGACTTCCTATAGGAAAGAATACTTAAAGTATTTAAGTTTTTTACAATTAGTCATCAGCTAACTTGGTCTAAATAAAAGTAGGCTTGCTCTCTATCAGATTAACTTAATATCATAGTGATCTATTACATGTTGAGCAGACTAAGTCTAGCAAGCAAAACATCAATTAAATCTAAGTGTTTTTCAAAAGAACATCATCAAAACTAAATTTTGTGAAGGGTTCCCAACAGTTTCCCCCTTTTTGATGATGTCGAAACCACACTTTATAAAATAACCATAGTTCAAGCAATAAGAGCTATCTGGTTTGGAATACCAAAAGGGTTAAGTTCGTTATAATTTATAACAAATAAAGACTTTAAATTGAGTACTAGAAAACAAGAGATTGTCATCAGATAACCCTTCAATATATATTATCAGATAAGGTTCAGTATGGTTACATAGTTGATCCAAAGCATAAAAGGAGTACAACAGATAGCAAAAATATAAGAATTTTAACTAAACCATCTGCTACCCTTAGATTTATGTCCTTCCTTCAAATTCTTCTTCTGTGCGTTAGAGGTCATCTGTACGCTCTCGTAAATACCATCTCTGACCCTTGCATAATTAGGATTATGATTGTCGATCTTGTAGCCCTTGACCTCTGTAATCATGTTGATGCAGTTTAGTAAGTAGGTCTTGTCTGGCATAGTGCTCCCTGGAATCAGAGGGCATTCCATGTACTCCTTTGCTGGTGCCTTGATCTGCACCTTAGCTCCTTGAGCTGCTGCTCTGATCCTCTGAACTGCCTTTCTCCATGTAACTGTCCAGATATCTATTGAAATCTTCATCTGTTGGCTGCTCTGAGTAAGTAGGCTCTTTCAAGAAATATTTGTTAAGGATAAATCCAGTCTTGATCAATTCCCATTCCCTCTGGTCGTCTTCTGCCACCCAAGGATCTCTGGGTGTCTTCTTCTGTAAAAATAATGACCAGGACTTGAAGAGTGTCTTATTCTTCTTCTATGCTGTAGACTGAGCTGGTTGAGCAGGTGATTGTTGATCTGTTCTGGGTGGCGAGAAAGGCGTCTTATATGCCTTCTCCCTCTCTGCTCTCTCAGCCTCTATCTGTTCCTTCCTTGCCTTCTCCTTATAGAATTGTGCCCTGAAAATTGGGTCACAAGCTTGGTCTGGGCCGATTCCTTGTAATAGTAACTCAACAACCTGTGCGCTCTCGTCTGTCACATGCCTTTTGCCTTTGTCTTGTTGCTGTTGTTGTTGTTGTTGTTGTTGTTGTTGTTGTTGTTGTTGATCTGGTTCAAGAGTGGGATCTGGTCTGGGTGGCGTGTGATATCTTTGCTTTGGTGGCCTCTGTGTTGGTCCCTTATTTTTGCCTCCTGCGCCGCCCTTATCTCCTCCCTTTCCTCCTTTATTTGATCTTCCTTCCCCCTTTTTGACATCATAAAATCCATATATGATGAGTGTACGAAGGGAGTAGATCTCGTTCTTCATGTCTTCGAGTTTCTGGTCGACATTCTCCTTGAAGTTTAGCAAAAAGGTGATGTCTTGATTTGTGGCATTAAGTTTGTTCTCCAGACGACTATTCATGGTGGATAGAGTTTTGTCGTAGGTGCTCTGGAGTTGCTCCATTTCATCCAATTTCTTCTGTTGATGACCCAACTCATCTGGTGTAGGATATTCGAGTTTTGTCAGGGCCTGTGGAAAATTCTTTTCCAGTATATCTAGGCATCGTTCTGATTCAAAAATTGCGAGTTGAGAGTTTAGTGCTCTAGTTGTTGATTTTGTGATCTTAGCTATTAAAGAGACAGTGCGTTGTTTAACAACATCCTCGATCAATTCCTTTTTATTGTCAGCAAGCTCTACCACCAGCCTGTGAATGTCATCAATCTTCTTGTCAACGCCTACCAGGCGCATGTCAAGCTTCTCTTTGGCTGACTCAGCAGCGTCTCTGTCATCAAGCTTCTTAGTAAGCTATTTCACTTGATCTCTTATCTTTCTCCTCAAATCTTTGTCCATGTCATTGACATAGTCCTTTTGGTGTTGGTTGAACTCTATCGGAACTTTAGTTGCCCTTTCTTGTATCTCATTGCAGGTAGCTGTAAGATGATCTTGTTTCCGTAAATTTATCAGATCATCTACTTGTTCATTGGTAAATGACTTGTGCTCTTTCTCCAATAGCTCTTCTAGGTCGGTAAAACCAATGTGCTTATTCAGTTTTGCTGCTGCCCCTGGTGTGTAGATTTCGTTCGTGGGTTGTCCTCCAATGACTTGACCAACTGGTTCTTCCTTGATAGGATCAAGGATTACTGTAGGATTCTTCTTCTTCCTTTTCTTTTGCTGCTTTTCCTTATCACTCCCTTTTGCAGTTTCTTTCTCGGGCTGAGCAGATGGCTGGTCTGCTGCAGAAGCTGACTGTTCTGGTTCAGCTGACGGTTGGGCTGTTTCAGCATGTGTGGGTTCTGATTGATCTAGCTGGTGTTAATGGGCTAGTGATGTACTGGGCTATTCTGTAGGCGATTGATCTGGTACACTAGAAGTACTTGCCTGATCAGCCTGTACTTCTCTTTCTTCCTTTATGTACACATCTTGTTGAGTAGATGACATTTCCTGGGCTTCCTTTTTAGTTTCACCATCGGTGTCAGGAACACTCTCAAAGAAATCCATTTTATCAGCATAAAATGGCTTCAGATCAACATTCAACAATCTGACTTTATGCTTGTAGATGGCAAGAATCTGTTGGTGGTATGACTCCCTTATATCAGTGAATGTAGAAACTTGGAAGATACTCAGAAGAGTTGCTTACTCGATCTTCAACTCCTCAATCGATCTAACATTGAGAAACACATCCAGAACGTAGTACTCGCTATCTTTGATCAGCAAATATATTTTTACACGTCGAGCTGCTCCATAGCTCTCTGGTGTGAGGTGGATTCCTTGAAAATCTTGGAGTACAAAGTGATCTGCCTCATTTTCCAATAACTGGATAACTTCCTCAGCTTGCCTCTTCTTTGTCTCTTCATCAACTTCCTCCTCTTCATCCTCCTTAGTGATTTTCTCCAGAAGATCTGATGACGGTGTAGCTGTTCTGGCAGGTGAGAAATCCTTCTCTTGCCTGGGGTCATAAGATGATTCTGGCATCACATCATGAAGAATCTCCTGATCTGGATCATGAGATTCGATTTCTGGGGAGGCAAGATGTGTTTTCTTTAGCCTCGTTCTCTTTTGCTTCGGCTGCTGTGTGGTTGAGGATGTCTCTGTCTCTGAAGAGCTCGCCCTCTTCGCTGGCTTTCTCTTCTCCTTCTTCTCTTTAAGGTCTTTCTTCTTCTCTTCCCCCTTGGATGGAGCTACCGAGGTTGTGTTGGAGCTCCCCATCTCCATCAGATGGCTCATATGAACATCATCTTTCACCTTGTTGAAAAGGGCAGGTGATAAGCCTAAGGACATTTCGAGCTGGTATTGCTCCCTAGGTAGAGTGAGCTGCATGTTGAATGGAACTGCTCCCTTCCATACTTGCTGCTTGAAATTTTTTTCAATCATATAGCTAATCTTGTTAGAGCGTCTCAAATTCCTCTTCACCACCAATGAAACGATCTGGTCATCATCATCCTTAGTCTCCACAATTAATCTGGCCTCTTTTGCCAGCAGATCAAACAAGATTCCGCTCCATTTGACCTTCAGATTGAGTACCATTGCTGTCAGAATCTTCATCTTCTTTGGAGTGATCTGGTCGTAAGACGCACTGTGTGTCATAAATATCCTCTGCACGAACTCAAATAGTAGTTTGAATCCAGGTGCAAGGAGCGATCTGTTGAACATCCTTCTAGTATAATGCATTGGAATAACCATCATCTTCTCCACCATCTCTTGCAATTGTTCCATGGTGATTTCTAATAACTCCTTTCCTTCATCCTTCAGTCTGTAAGCATATTGAATCATCTGCATCACGTCATAGGTTGTTTTGCTCGTTCTGTCTCCAATGGGAATCAGTACACTTGCTTCACGCCCTTCCTTTTCATCATCCCAAGTTAGATAGAAAGTAGCAACCTATTTCGGCAAGTTCATCTCCTGATGGGATGTAACAATATTATGGAACCCTAAATGGAGATTTAAAATAGTTAATAACATATAATTATCAACCCAAAAAGTAAAATATACCAACTTTATCAATTGTCATCAAGAACACGATGAACATCATATGATAGTTTTCAGAATTTCCATATATCTTCAAACATATTTCTTACTTCTAAACGTTTAATTAAGTAGATAAGACAATATAACAAGTACATGAATCATCATAACTTGAACATGTTCAAACTAAACATATATAACAGGAAATAAGGTATAGCATGTGAGAGATATACAGTTACAAAAATTTCCAGAAATCTCAAGAGTTCATATCAATCTTTATAAGATACCATTAAAACACATATATATATAGATTATAAGCAAATATAAATATAAAAAACCTTTGCACTTCTTGACAATGGCGAAAATTTCTTCAAGCTTCTTAAAGCCATGGGTATTGAAAACAATAAAAGGTTCGGGTGAAATATATTTTTGAACTTCTGCTACGCGTGCAGGAAACAACAAGTTTTCCTAGTTTTCCACATAGCATCTTGAACCTTTCTTATGGTAATGCATTTGTTAGAATATCAGCTCTCTGTGTTTCTGTGTGTATTTTCTCTATCTGCACATGTTTTCTTTCCACACGATCTCTTATAAAGTGATGTCTCACATCCACATGTTTTCATCTTGTATATAAGACTTGATTCTGAGTAATAGCAATGGCACTCGAGCTGTCACAGAAAATAGGTATATCCTTGACGTTGATCTCATAATCTTTGAGTTTCTGTTTAAGCCATAGTATCTGTGCACAACAACTTCCAGCAGCCATGTACTCTGCTTCTGTTGTTGATGTAGCCACAAATGTTTGTTTCTTTGAGAACCACGAGATCAACTTATTTCCAAGAAACTGACAAGTTCCAGAAGTTGATTTTCTGTCTAGCTTACATCCTGCATAATCTGAATCGGAGTAACCTGTTAGTTCAAAGTTATCATCACACGGATACCATAGTCCTATGTGTGTCGTTCATTTGAGATATCGTAATATTTTCTTGGCTGCTTCCATGTGTGATTATTTGGGGTTGGCCTGGTATCTTGCACATACTCGAACTGTAAAAGTAATGTCTGGTCAACTAGCAGTTAGGTATAATAATGATCCTATGATACCCCTGTATTGAGTTATGTTTGCTAGTTTGCCCTCTGGATCTGGATCAATCTTCCCATTGGTCTGCATTGGAATCTTGATAGGTTTGTTGTCTTTAACTCCAAACTTGGTGATCAGATCATGTATGTACTTTTCTTGGTTCACAAATATACCATCAGGTAGTAGCTTAACCTGCAAACCTAAAAAGAAATTCATTTCGCCCTTCATGGACATTTGATACTTGTTCTTCATCAGATCTGCAAACTTATCACACAGATAACTAGATTGAGATCCAAAAATAATATCATCAATGTAGATTTGTACTAAAAGGATATGTTCTTTGACTTTGATGACGAACAATGTCTAGTCAATTGAGCCCCGTCAAAAGCCTGATTCCAGTAGAAAGGTTGACAATGTCTCATACCAAGCTCTTGGAGCTTGCTTCAATCCATAAACTGCTTTAGCCAATCTGTAGACTTTCTGGTCTGGATTTCCTTCTTCAAATCCAGGTGGCTGCTCTACATAGATTTCTTCTTATAGAATACCATTTAAGAAAGCGCCCTTGACTTTGATCTAATATACTTTGAATCTCTTGTAAGCTGCACATGCTAAGAATACTCTGATTGCTTCCAATCTGGCAACTAGTGCAAACGTCTCATCGAAGTCTATGCCTTCTTGTTGGCTGTATCCTTTAACAACTAATCTGGCTTTGTTCATTACAACTTCATCATTCTCATCTCGTTTGTTCTTGAATACCCATTTGACACCTATTACTCCTTGGTGCTTAGGTCGATCTACAAGATACCACACTTGGTTTCTCTTGAACTTATTAAGCTCTTCTTGCATAGCAATGATCCAGTCTTCATCTTGTAGTGCTTCATATGCATCAGCTGGTTCAACATGAGATAAATAGCAACTCAATAGTGCGCTCTCTCCATGCATCCTTCTGGTCTTCACACGATTTGATGGGTTCCCAACAATCTGTTCTAGTGGATGATGATCTTGAATCCACTTTCTGCGCCTAGACATCTCTTCTTCATATATCTCTGGTTTAGGTTCTTCTATTGGTTCCTCAAATTCTGGGTGTGCTGTTGAGGTTGCTTGGAAAATATTTTCTTTTTCTATCTCCTGGTTGATATTCAAGCTGTTGTTTATCTCTCTGGATTCATCAGGTTGACTTTGAGCAGGTTCACTATCTTCTGGTTGCACAGGTTCACTACTTTCTGGAACTGGTCTGTCCTAATCAAGTAAAATGTGAGTTTTTCCCCCTTGTTGTGTGATGGTTTCAGCTATAGGTTAAACATCATCTTCTTCATCTTCTAATGAATTCCAGATCAGAACATCTTTGAGTAATATTCCTCCTGATCTTCTAGTAGTGATCTAATTTTTAACCTGTTCTTCACCTGTTTCCCTGTATTCAAGAATAGATTCATCAAAAACAATATGAGGTGTTACCTCCACAACATGAGTTTTCCTATTGTAAACTCGATAAACTTTGCTAACGTTAGAATAACCTATGAATATTCCAGGGTCAGCTTTACTATCAAAATTTTTCAATTGAGATTTCCCATTGTTATGAATGTAACACGTACAACCAAAAGTACGAAAATACTTAATCCTAGGTTTTCTGTTGTTCCAGATCTCATATGGAGTCTTTCCATGTCTGAGTGTAATAACTGATTTGTTATGTGTGTAACATGTTGTGTATATGGCTTCTGCCCAAAACTTCTTTGGCAGATTGATCTCATTGAGCATGGTGCATGCTGCTTTCTTAAGTGATCTGTTCCGCCTTTCAACAACTCCATTTTGTTAAGGTGTTCTTGCGGTAGATGTCTGATGAGTTATACCCATCTGGTTGCAATATGCTTCGATCTTCTGGTTTAGAAACGCCGTCCACGATCTGTTCTGATAGTCATGATGGTGGTCTCCTTTTGTCGAGTGATCTTGTTGAAGAAATCAAGCAGCTTCTCCAACGTTTCATTTTTCTTAAACAGAAAGATAACCCACGTAAATCTTGAATAATCATCAATGAAGACCAAGGTATACTTTCTACCATTGATACTTAATGGCATTAGTGGGTCAAATAAGTCTAGATGTAATAACTCCAATATTCTGGTAGACGAGTGAGCTGCTTTGCTGGAGAATGATGACTTGGTCTGCTTCCCAGCTTGGTATGCTTCAAAGATATGATTTTTATCATATACTTGATCTGTTAATCCTTCGACTAGCTTCTCTCTTGCAATCTTGTTGATAGATTTGAAATTCAGATGGCTAAGTCGTTTGTGCCATAACCAACTTGTTTCATAGACTGTCTTGGTAACAAAGCATGTCTCGATCTGGTTTGTCCATTGCACAATATACAATATATCCTGCAATTTCTCGGTAAGAAGAATTTCATCTCCTTCCTGATTCTTCACAAAATAGTTGTAAGCATAAAAAATAATCTGATTACCATTAGAACAAAATTGACTAACAGAAAACATATTATGACTAAGACCTTTAAAATAAGAGACATTTGAAATAGTGGTCTTGCCAATCTTAACATTACCATACCCTCTGGTATAACATTTTGAGTTACAACCAAAGGTTACCTGTGGTCCTTGTCTTTCTACATAGTCTGATAGCAGGTTCTTGTCACAAGTCATATGCTTTGAACATCCAGTATCAATGATCCAAATTTATCATTTTGCTACTTGACTCCTTTTTGCATTTCTTCCATCCTGCAATTACGTAGACTTAACAACTTTTTCAATGATTGGGTGCTTGGTTAGTAGCAAATGTTCCTTTTGGAACCCAAATCAACTTATTGTTAAGAACATAAATATAACAAGTGATTTGTTTCCCTGAGTCATTTGTTCTTGAGATGGCTTTGTAGATAGATGGATTGTTTATTTCAATGTTGTTCATGTTGAACTTGTTCTTCTTTGCTGATGGTTTTCTGGTAGGAGCCTTTTGATTCTGGTTCCTATCTGTTTTGACATACTGAGCAGGTTGCCTTTGATTTGGTAATACCGTTTGTCTCCTGCTTCTTTTACCATCATCTTCTGGGGTTGATTCTTCCCATTCTTCAGATTGACAATTTGATCTGGTGTCTGTTGTCTTTCAACTACGAATTTGGTTGAGCCTGGTTGTCCAGTGTAACCTAATCCAATAGTTGATCTAGTCTTGTTCTGCATCTCACAAATTATGTTGACTTTTTTACTTCTTTTGTTGATCTTGCTCATGTTTTCCCTTGTCTTCTACATTTTCTCTTCTACTACTTCCTTTCTGGTGATCAAGTCTTTGACTTTTAAATTGACTTTTAAATCGATCTTGATCCCTACTCTTCTGGTACTTGTTCTTGTTGTCTTTGTAGAATCTGCGATACTTCCTTGATATGGTCTCCATCTTATCCATTATCTTTGCGATCATAGCAAATTCTTTGAGTAGTTTGTCTTAAGAACTCTCTTCTGCTGCTACAGGTGTAGCTGGTTCTTCTTCTGCAATCTTGGCTTTGAAAGCTATCTCCTTATATTTCTTGGAGCTGCTTTCACTCTTCTTGCTGGATGAGTGTTCTGGTCCATGGATTCTCTTCATATCGCATTCATGACCAGCTAGATGATCAAATAATGCTTCAGTGATGAGAATGTTGAAATTAGCTCGTAGTGGTTGCATAGCTGCATTTATCTCCTAGCTTGGTGGTAGTGCTCTGATGACCTTGAGATTCTTCTCTCTCTGGGTGTACTTATCTTTCTTGAAAGCAGATACCTCCAGCAAGATTGCAATGAACCTGTTCTTCATTTGTTCAATGGTCTCCCCAGGTCTCATCTTGAAATCATCGAACTTGTTGCAGGCCATCGACAACTTGTTCTCGATCATGGTTTTTGATCCAAGGCTGAGTTCACACAGTGCCTCCCACATTTCTTTAGCTATATCTAGATCTTGAATCTTCGCCAGATGGACTTCTTTGACTGTGCTGGGAATGATTCCTTTGGCAAAGTCATCCAGGTTTGTTTCGTGTCGTTTTTCATATGTATACATTCTGAGATCTTTGAGCACGTTCTCTTTGACTACTCCAGTTTCAGTGATACGAGTCTTCTATTCATAGATCGCTAGTGGACCTTCTTCTATCACTTTTACACATCAGACAATGATGAGCTTTTTAAGCAAGTCTTGATTCTGAAGCTTCATTCTCTGTATACTTGGATAGAGAATTCTTCACAGGTTCTAATGACAGAAGATTCCATAAAAGCAGGTAGTATGCACGTGAATTGAAAATAGGTTTTCCTAAATCTATTCAAGTTGACCATGCAAGTTTCAACCTTGTGAAACAGAAATAATGGTCTGTTGAACCACTGCTTTGATACCACTTATTGGTCCCAAAAGAGCAAGGTTTGGCGTATGCAGGGGGGGAGGGGAAATACACCAAATACAAACTTTTCAGTTTACTTGACTATTTAACTAAATAGATTAAGCTTTCTCGTATGTGAGATTGCTATGTATGACAAACCAGATCGCTGAGCAGGTTCACTAGTAGGTCGACTAATGATCTATCCAAACAAATTCTCTCTTGTGAGTTACACTAAGCAGATAGCAAGAGTGATCTTGTTATCTAACAGAGTGTAGTGTGCAGAATATGGTGGATTTAGTTTGTTTCTCTTATTTGAAAACCTTGATAAGTACTTAGCCAAATATATTAAGAGGTTTATTAAAGCAATGCAATCTTGAATGCAAGTGTAGGGTTAGTGAATAAACTACTGAAAGTAAGATGCGTAAATTAAAGAACACATATATTTTTATGTGGTTCGGGAAACCCCCTACGTCCACGGTCCAATCAAAATTAGATCGGATATCCACTACTAGGGTACTCTCTTCTTTATACTCACTAAGAACGAGCCACAAGTTCCAATTACAACTAGAAATAAACTTGTGCACGAATAGGGTCGTGTCCCTTACAACTTGTAGATAAATCTGCTACAAGGTACCTTCATGTTAATCCACTAGAAAACTACTAGCTAGCGAAGATATCTTCCTCCTTTCTTTTCGATAAGACAGACTTGAATCGAAGTTGGTGTGATTTCGATCACGAACAGCTTGAACATGATCTGGATTGTGAAATCTTCTCGTATAATACTTCAATAATAGACTAGATTTCTTGGCAGAGTTTCAGCTTGAAAGTTTGTCAGTTGATCAGTCAATACTCTTCCAGATGTCGTTCGAAGCTTTTATTGGTGTAGAATTTTGAAATTCTAATCGTTGGGGTTGATTGGCGTATAATAAATGTTGATTGCCAATCAATGATATGAATCCTTGATTTAATCCTCTTGCCTTGTGGGAATGGTTGACTGAATCTCTCTGATTATGGAAAGCAGATAGCTTGATTGATCTATTTCCTTTCTTTGCATTCCAATTGATTCACCTTCCTTCTTGATCTCTTGATTGATTAACTTTCCATCTTCGTGAAATCTGATGACGTGGCATAAGGATATGATTCTTTCTAAGTACATTTGGATGACGCTTTGCATACCAGATGATTTAGATAAATATCAGATGACTAGGTGAAATACCAGATGACATATTGTATATCTTGATTTTAACCAATTCTCCATCTCAGTGATCTGTAAGGGACAAATTCATTCATCCAAGCTGGTATGGTCAACCAGATCAGGTCCACTGCCAGCGAGGTGATCTGGTCCAAACTTGCTCCAAAAGTTGGTGCCAATAACTGGGTGAAATATTCTTTTGACCAGATTGAGTGACCTTCATCAGATGGTCTGCTTGCTTTTAGGTGAGCTGGTTTGCTTCGAATATGCAGAAGACTATCTAACCAGATGACTTCCTATAGGACATAATAATTAAAGCATTTAAGTCCTTTACAATTAGCCATCAGCTAACCTGGTCTAAATAAAAGCAGGCTTGCTCTCTATCAGATTAACTTAATATCGTAGTGATTTGTTACATGTTGAGCAGGCTAAGTCTAGCAAGCAAAATATCAATTAAATCTAAGTGTGTTTCAAAAGAACATCATCAAAACTAAATTTTGTGAAGGGTTCCCAACAATATCCAACACATCTTGGGCTCTATTTTCATCGATGAAAGACAAACAACTTTACTCTTCTTGGCGTCAGTCAATAAGTTAAAAGTTAAAGTTAAACATTGTTTAGGTTTTGCAGATATATATACAAGTTGTTAATCATAGTACTAGAACAAATAAACAAGTCTCTTTTCTTGATAATAACAGAATCATCAAAAGAAACAAAATATCCATCCAAAACAAGTTTAGAAACTAAAATAAAGTTCTTTCTAAAACTAGGTACTAATAAATCGTATTGTAAAACTAAAACGGCAGAGGCAAACTGCAACTCTATGTCTCCCATTGCAACGGCCGCCACTCTCGTAGCGTCGCCCAACGAGATGAAAATCTCTCCGTCTCTAAGTTGTCTGGATCGCAGAAGTTCTTGCGAGTCACAACAAACATGGTTAGTGGCTCCTGTATGTACTATCCAAGAATGGGCAGAACTAATATTATAGCATGATGTAACCACTAAAACTGTAGACGTACCTTGACCGCTCACTGTCTTATTGCGAAGCGGACAGTTAGATTTGCATTGTCCTCTCACTCTGCGCATACAACACTTGTCATCCGCCACAATTTCTTGCTTCCTCTTGACAAACTTTGCTGCTCTCTTCCTCTTGTGCTTACCCTTTTTAAGGTTGCGAGAAGAATCTCGAGCTGCATTGCCCTTCATGATTACTTCCGCCACCTTGATCTCATCCAGTAATTCTATGAAAGAAAGGTTGTTATCATTCATTATGTAGAAAAAATGAAACGACATGAAACTCGCCGATAAGCTGTGCATGATGATATCTACCTAAGATTCTTGGTCAATATGACCGCCTAAAATCCCGATATCACTTAGAAGACCCATCATCTTCAGTACGTGGTCCCGAACTGATGTCCCCATTGCCATGGATGCGCTCATCACATTACTAATGACAAATTTCTTGACCATCCTGTTATGTGTCCTGAACTTCTCTTGTAGGCTAGACATGATATCCGAAGATATCTCGATGTCTTCATGCTGATACTGCAAGGTGCTTCTTATGGAAGCCATAATAAAACACCTCGCCATCTTGTTAGCATGAATCCATCTATCATATCCAGCCCTCGCATCGGCAGAAGATGTGTTAACTGACCGCAGGTTGACCCACGCGCCCGCGTCCGACGCTTGGACCCTGTCCTCGCCCGCTCCCGCACGCTCCTGTTTAGTATATATTAGTCTTATTTTACACGACTTTTCAAGTCTCGTTCCATAGGTTTTAGTTCATTTTATATTATATTTTGGTTCGTTTTTACATCGGGTTTTCGTAATTGCATGTTGGTTGTTTGGTGTAGAAATTAGCGCAAAATGGAGTTGTAACGATGAATCTTGGATAGCATATGATGAAATTTCATCTCGATAGAAGTCCGTAGCCGCAAACAAATCTAAAATTAGAGTTCAAACGAGAGAGAACGGGTCGAAACAAAATCGCTGCGCGCAGGAGAACTTGAGGCCCAGCGCCCGCTGGCTGAATTTGTGTCTCAGCCAATCTAAGATTCTATCTTAGTAAGCTTTATATAGTTCTTATCTTTGATTGTTTTATGGATTGAATTTTCATTCTCTACCTAGGGTTTAGAATTTCTTTAATTATTTATTGATTGTTCTTGATTTATGCTTCATGATTTAACTTGTGCTTATTTAATTGAGACGATTGGCCACCGTTTTTGATTATTTGTTTATTGGTTGAGATCGAGAGATAATTACAATAGAGAACTAGAGTTAAATAATTAATAATTCCAAATCAGAGACGTATGAATTATATTAGTTTTTGGTTTATGATTTTCTTATTTTGTGATTTGAATACATATGTTGGTTCCGAAAGAGCTAGATTGATGTATGGGGGGGGGGGATACACCAATTCAACATTTTTCAGTTTTCTTGTTTTAAACTTAGGTATAAGGTTTAAGCACACTTAATAGATAAGATAGCTTACGGTAGTAAGACTAATCTTCTTGTCAGGAAGATTTAATCTTAATCAAATAAGACCTTATGTGAGAAAAATATTAATCAAGAATAATAAATACAAATTTAAACTTGATTAAAGTTGTGTGCGGAATATGGTGGTTAATGCTCTTTTTAATGTGAAAAACGTTTTCTTTCTTGAAGAGATTATCAACCCAAATTTGTATGCAAGAGTATGAAGAAGATGATAATGAAGTACATAAGAAATAAAGAACACAAGCAGTTAACGTGGTTCAGGATAAACTGTCCCTACGTCCACGACTCGATCAAATCTAGATCGAAAATTTACTAGCTTTCTCCTTTCTTTTTACTCGTTGAGTACGAGCCACAAGAATTATCAAATCTAGATAACTTCTTGTGATTACAAATCTTCTTCCTAATATTGAACACTACAACCTTAGATTACAACTGGATCAAATCTAGATCCTAACTTGGAGTTTTGTAGAAACAATTTTTCCAGAAAGTAAACCTTCAACAACTGAAAACACTACTGAGAATTCTTGATGGTTGGAAGTGTTTAGAACGTTGAGAGCTTGAAGATTTTAGCAGAGTAATAGCAGGATAATGACTTGAATTCTCGTGTTTCTTTCTGGAGGTGAAGGTGGAATTTATAGTCCCTTTGAAGGAACTATCCGTTGGAGACGAAGACGTCCTTCTTTGCATTAATGGCTGCATTAATTGCATGGCAGAGTTGTTGAGACACGCGCTGCCAAATGAGAGTCTTGTTCCACCTTTCACGCGATTTCCCAGTGTATTGCCATACTGGGAATGATTCACCTTACTGGAAATTGATATTCTCGTACTTCATTCCTTAAAGTATGCAGTTGATGTGACAATACACCAAGAGGTTAACTTGTGACAAATTTATGTATGTCGGTAGTCCACCGTAGTTATAGTGAGGAGTAGCTTGATCTTGATGTAATGACAGTTCGTTATCCATTGAGTTGTTCCTCCATCTTTCTTTGATTGACTCCATGTTGATTACTTCATATTCGAAGGTAGAAATGATGACCAGATCGTTTTGATACAAACGATCTGTTGGTAGTATCAACAGCGGGTTGGTCTTTAAGAACGAACTGCTCAACCACTTGTAATGGATTACAACTATAGAAGTACTCTGTTTCCTTTTCATTTGCTAATTCTAGTCTAGAGAACCAGATCGTTATAAGTACGTTTGATACTTCAAACTACTTTTACATTTGTGATCTGGTAAAAGATATTCTAGAAATCGAAACCAAAACAAGTAGAGATGACAACGAGCTGCTAATATGAGAAGCAAATCGTTATTAATACAGAAAACGATCTGCTCACCATATTTGGAACTAGCTGCCTTATATAATGAAGAAATTACTTGTTTGTTTTAGTTAATCATTGTGTCTAAGAAATCTATTACAAGAATAAGACAGATCGTTATTAAGTTACCAGAAAACGATTTGCTTCTTTTACACTTAAGATATTCATTAATAGATAACAATGACTCCCTGGTTTCTAAGATACAAAACAACTAAGTGTAGTTTCGTGAAACATTATCAAAACATATATAAATTCATGGGGTTCCCAACAGTAAGTTAGAATTGCGGCTTAATTATCGAACACGAAAGTTAGTGATTAAGCAACTCTAGGAAATCGTTTATTAATTACGAATCACTGTTCTTAATTGAGAAATTCTTCTTAGGGTAATCTAATACGTGAGTCGTGATTACTGTCAAATTAAGAATACATAAGTAATTAATTAGACTAACTATTAAGAAGCCCTTAATGAACGAATAATAACATGAATTTAGGAGCATGATTTAATTGATTTTAGATTTTCTTAACTATAGGCCCTTGATCCGGAATCCCACCTTTTAATTATTTCGTTTATTTATTTATTTCTTATTTTCTCATGCTTATTATTTATTAGAGTGTTTAAGATTTCTATTAATTTGTTCTTGATAACCCATAGGATTAGAATCGCCCTATTAAGCTTTCCGTTGAGATTCGACCAGGGTTAACTTGCCACATGCAATTGACCTCGTATATTTGCGAGAACATAGAGAACATATTTTAGGTTAAACAGCTCCCGCACCGGCGAAGTGCCCCGCGCGCCAGCCCGCCCACTCATCAAGCGTTGTGGCTGGGCCAACGGTCGTTGGTGTTGTGCCATGCCCGTTGCTCCCCGCGCGCTCCCCGCACCAGCGCCTGCCTGGCACTGTGCTGCGGCTAGGGCCGCGCGCTGTCCTCCCGCGCCCACGTGCGCGCACCTGCCAGGGGGCCCCATGGCGATGTCGTGGCCCGATTTTGGCCTTCATTTCTCCGTCTTGTTCTTCGTCTCCCACTCAATTACATAATTAAATGCAATACATGGAAAATAAAATAAATACTAATCCAACACGGTCAACCCCAGTGTGATTACATATTTTAAGTTACAATCATAACTTAATTTAATTAATTTCCAAGTCATTTTGACCTAATTATTACATTAAGTTAATTTAACTCTCAAATTAATTACTCTTAGGAAATGCAATAAAGTGTAAATCTATTATAAATATTCATATACTCCAGTATAGGATAAATATTAAATTATCTTCAACCATTCAAATTACGGATGTAACCCGTTTTGTCATTAATTATTTCATGCGTTTAAGATATATTAAATCTATTAATTAATTGAGTTTGCTGACAACTCGTAATTAATTAATATATTTATTCGTAAGTGATCTGGTTCAGACTTTGATTATTTCATATGGAATAAATTCCAACCGGCTGGGTTACTTATGCAACAAACCTTTATGAATGCCTCATGCAAATTTAATCAACTCGTGTCACTGAGACACGATTCCATGCGATTGACAATAGAGGACTTCTCGCTAAACCCATCACTATTGCCCAAGACATTACTATACAGGATTACGAAACCCGCCAGTGCAAATGAATCAAAACAACGTTTAATTAGTTGCGTATACAAATGTCTCAATATGTACATGCAAAGCATGTGTGTTAGCTTATACATACCGATATGGTTCGATTATTATTGCTTATAAGGAATATGATATTTATAATCCATCGATGGGATGGGTTCCATTTGGTTCTCTTTGGAATGATAAATGACCTAGTTAACTCAGTGGTTAGAGTATTGCTTTCATACGGCGGGAGTCATTGGTTCAAATCCAATAGTAGGTAGAACTTATTAGATCCCGAAGTCAAAGGTATCTAATAAGTTTTTTGCCCCACCCTTTTGTATTTTTATAGATTTTGTATTTTTATTTATTTCATTTTTGAATTGCGTCATTCTACGGGCTAAGGTCAGCTCTCGCATCAAATGACACCGCAATCTTTACCGACTAGAGTGTTCAAGTTTGTCTAGGCTATGAGCTTTATCCTACAAAGGAGCAGACTGTATAACCTTCCGTGATCATGGATTCGCTTCCCAAGTCACGGTTTTCCCCGACTCCGCTATCCGTAGCGGAGCGCGGGCGTGACAGAGTGGTATCAGAGCAATTTGCTTTCAACCCAAGAGTCTTCTTTCGAGTTTAGTCTAGCATCGTTCGCTAGACTAATTGAGTGAGTCGACAAGCCTAGCACTCCGGCACATCACGCTCAACGAGAAAGAAGTAAACATTTTAAGAAGTTGAAGCTTTATGTTTTAAAGGAAATGAGCAAAGTGCTTTGAGACAAAGTTTGAAGTTTTGATAAAGAAATGAGCATATTTCTTTATAAGTTAAGTTGAGAGTTTAAGAGGAATAAGCATATTCCTAAGAGCTGAAGTTTGAGATTTTTAAAGAAATATACGTATTTCTTCAGTATGAAGTTGAGTATTGAAAGAAGAAAAAGTATGCTCTAAGAGAAAAGTTTTAAGATGTTTTGAAGAGAAGTTTTAAGTGGAAGCAATATGAATGATTCTTTTCAAAATTGATGTTAAATGTTTCTTTTATGACGAGTCATAATCATTATCATGACGTTAGAGCTCTTTCCTATGAACGTAGAATGCTTTAAGATGTATGTCCCCTTTAGGAAAGAGAATTTAGAAGAACTTTTACAAGCTCTCCGAAGATATGCAGGAATGGGACTGCGTATCCAAAGAGAACTTGTTTCCTTTAGAAAAGAAAACTTAGGGGACTCTGAGGATATGCAGGAATGGGACTGCGTATCCAAAGAGAACTTGATTCCTTTAGAAAAAGAGAACTTAGACGAGAACTTAGAAGAACTTTTACAAGCTACTCAAAATCGAGAACGAGAACAATCTGAATAAAGAAGAAACGAAAAGAACCAGAAAAAGGAGAATATCCAAAGAGAGCTTAAAAGATATGGTCAAAAAATGAAGGACTACCTCAACGAAGATTCGATTCGGCTATTGATTTATCGCTAGATTTCTTAGAGAGTTATAAACCGAACGATGCGTGAGTTCAGTTCACGAGTAACAAAGTTTTGGTTTCAGTTTAGTAAACGAGATTCAGTTCCAGTAGAACGTAGAGAATAAGGGAGTTCAATTTCAGTTTCATTTCCTGTTCAGTGGAACTTAGAAAGTTTTAGTTCAATTCATTCAATTCAGCTCAATCCAGTTCAGTTCATTCAATTCAGCTCAGCTCAGTTCTGTTCTGTTCAGTTTATTCAGTTCAATTCGTGGGTATTGTCACGAAAAATGCAAGTCATTAAATTCCTTTCAGCAATCAATCATATCATTGAGTTGAACTCTATGATCTTAATGCAATTAAGAAGTCATATGAGATCCTTCTAAACCCTATAGTACAAGAAGTTCTAGTCAAGACAACCATTAAAATATTATCCCTGAACCGAAGTATCTTTATGACTGAGAAGTGATTGTGATGGGCCTGATCACCCCATGTGATCAAGAAGATCTCAGTAGTTGTCATTCTGGTCTCCGGACCCTAAAGCTCAGCATTTTTGAAATTCAGTTGGGTTCATTCCTTTCTTTTAATAATTAATCGGTTTACGTCTGTCTCTAAACAGATTATCCAACCCACGTTTAAGTTATCATGAGAGATGATGGACCTACATGATTGATAAGTTATCATTTCCTTAAACCTTCGGAACTAGGACGTATTCGGTATACGGCTATCTAAGTACCCTTATGCCGCCACCTCAGAGAAACGGCCATCCTTCAGTGGATGTGCAACCCAATTGATGCAGAACTATGAATTAAAGTTCTGGGAAGAAATAGAGAAACGATTAGAGTGATATCTTCTCGCAGTTAAAGAGATACACTAAGTTATGATATAATGTACATCGATAATGTGCTCGACGGGATACGTTCCGGAGTACAAGTATGTTAAGTTACTCGACGGGATACGTTCCGGAGTACAAGTATGATAAAGTTGCTTGACGGGATTCGTTCTGGAGCATAAATGTGATAAAAGAATGCACGGAATAGAAACGGTCCAAGGAAGGAATATTTTTCAGAAATGTTACCCTTGAGATTAGCAAATTTCGGGACGAAATTTTTGTTAAGAGGGGGAGGATGTAATACCCCGTCTTTTTAAGTTCCGAAATAAATGATATTCGAACGCGAATATTATTTGCATATTGAAAATTTTAGTTAATTAATGAGAGTTTATATAATTGAAGAAGAGTTTTAGTTTAAAATAAGAAATAATTAAAGAATTCTTGAATTATATCTCAAGAAATATTAGTATTAAAGTATAAGTTTTATACTTTGGGATATACAAGTATAGGTCTATGTTACAATTAGAGAACTATAAAAAAAAAATGATATGCATAGAGTGCATACAAATTAATTGGTGTAGTTAAAAATTCTATCTCCATAATTAATCAAATTACACGTATAAGTATAATATATATGATGTTTGGAAATTGATGGGTGCAAGAAATGAACCACACGCATAGTATACATATATGTATTAGGACCTATCAACTAGATATAGTGGGAAGAATAAGGAAGAGGATATCACTCGAGTATGAGAATATAGATATATAAATTAAGTAAAGAAAGCTAAGAAAGTAGAACTCTTACATTGAAATAATTACATAGAGATGTTTGAGTAGAATAGTGTATATTAGAAAGCATAAACAAAGACCTAAGCCTAATACATAAAGCTGCAGCAGCAGCATGTAACATAAGAAAAGCAGAAGATATTTCTATAAAGTGTAAGTCATAATCATACAAAAAGGAAAGAAGAAAAAGGAGGAAACATAAAGCATGGCAGTGGCAGCAGGGGGGCTGCAGAAGTCTTGGTTGAGTGAGGATAAGAGAAGACTTCATTGCTCTGCTCCATGCTTCCCTTTTCATTACCTACAAATAATAGCCATAAGATCTATTAAACTAGCTAGCAAATCTTAAGTGTTAAGATAGAGGAAACAACTATAAAGCCTATACACGTAAACTGAAGATAAGAACATAGCAAGTAAGAAGGAAAGAAATATAAGCAGCCATGCTGCTGCAGTGTAGAAAAGAAACTACACGCATAAGACTTTAAAATACATGCTATGAATCTGTAAAAATATTATTATGGAATAAAGTTAGATAATACTCAAGTAGGGACATAAGTACATACATATATCTAGTGATAAAGTAAGAAAAGACAATAAAGTAGAACACTTGAGTTGATATATATATATATATATATACAGGTGTTGGTACATAGTTGGCTAATACAAAAACTATATAATACATGGCATTAAAATGAAATAACTAAGTCTAAAGCTAGCTGGCAGCAGCATGTGAAATAAGGAAAGAAAGAAAACTAGCTATAAGTGTCAGGAAAGTGATGAGGCAGTATGGCTGCAGGTCAGAAAGCAAAATAAAAATCTAAAAGTAATAACATAGCCACATGGCTGTAAGTAAAATCTATAGGTCAACCTATAGGTCTGCTGTAGTGTCTGTGTAAGGAAAAATCTAAAGCAGCCATGCTGCTGCAAAGAAGGAAAGAAAACAGTGTAAGGAGACTGTAACACGGTTGAGTGAGGTAAGAGAAGTCTTCCACCCATACTCCCTCCATCCCCTACAAAACAATAGCAACAAAACTATATAAAGAGGGTAAGGGGCTTCCCTAGAACTCTTTATCACCCAACTTCTTTCACCTCTCAGTTTTATATAAGAGAAGTAGCAGAATCAAATATTCAGGAAATCCACAACTTCATTCAAAGAGAAGGAGTTAAAGTCAAGGTAACTACCCTCATCCCTTAAAACCTCTTATGATAACAAAGAAAACATATAACTTCAAGACATAGACTGTAACAAAACAAATAAGTATTCTGCCCAGTTAAGTTCATGTTTTCAGAACATATATCTATATAGTTAACCAAATAATATTGGAAAGTTTTAAAAGGATTCTGAGTTCAAAATTAGCAAACAAAAGTAACAATTTCAGTCTTCAAACTTTTAAAACATAGATATAGTTTCTGATTATAGAAAATAAGACAAAATCCTTTAAGTTTTCCCAAGGTCCAATCTATGTTTAGATATCTTAAAATCTCAGTTAAAGGACCAGAGTTATGAACTTAAATTACAGGTTCACAGTTTTTGGAACCATAAATTCAAACATATCAAAATTTCATCTTAGTATTTTTTTCAGACCATCACCTCTTTAGAAAACCAGATACATACTGAATTGAAACATTCTTATTACTCACTTAAAGGATGATGATGAACTAGTATGTAACAATAACTCTCACAGGACAGACAATTGTTCTTGGTGAATTAGCCTAGCTCACACAACACTCATCACAAATTTAGAACCTCAAATGCTAGGCATGCTTCAGAAATCCGTAAGTTACATAGAACTCTAAAAATTAAGCATAGAAATATGCTTCAAGGCTTAATTTACAGATTTCACTTAAACTACACCACAAGTTAATAATATGCAGAACATAAGACTCTCCCTCTTGTAGCCTTTTAAAGTCCAGTAAATTCCATAAAATAGGATATCAAACTAGGCAGATTTCAGATATAAAACGAAGATATAATTTTAGTTTTCAAACTTTAAAACTTAGACATAGATGCAGATTACAGAAATAAGATACAATAGTGTGGTTTTTCAGTATATGCTTTAAAATAGCAGTTGAGGACCAGAGTATATATATATATATATATATATATATATATATATATATATATTTATCATGCTCCATCAGAACACTAGAAAATAACTTTGAGTATATGGTTATGTTAATGTAAATCAGTTATAAACTAGACCCCAAAATTCCAGAACATAGACATAAAGATTTGGAAAATCTAGGGATTTAGGGAGATATTTCAGAAAGGAAGTAAAATTTAAAACTAAAGATCTGAAACAAATTTAAAAGAAATTAGAAGAGATAGGAATCACCTTGAGGAGTCGACTGCTCCGGCGAAGTTCTTCCGTCCAAAACAGAACGAGAGCAGAGACAGACCGGGAGCAGAGGGAGGCGGCGTAGTCGTCGTCCCTGTTTCAGAGATAGGGATTGGAAGTAATTGGGATTAGATTTTAAACCAAAATCAAACCAGTGTTAAAACATTTCAGGAACTTTACAGTAAGAACTAAAAACATACAGTAATAGAAAGCGAAAACTTGGGCTTCTTGCCCAAGAATAAATTTTTCCAGGAAGACATAAAGAGATAGAGAGAAGGAAGGTATAGAAAGGTACCTTGGGTGAAGAAGGCGGCAGCGGGACAGGAACTAGGCGATGAAGGAGCCTCGTTGATTGTTGCCTTTGCTGCCGAGAGCAATTAAGAAGGAGATAGGAGTTAGAAACTGAAATCTGACAACCTTAATCAAAAGAAATAAAAAAAAATCAGTTAGAAATCTAAACATGTAAGAAGAAATAGAGAGAGTAAGGGAGTTACCGAGAGGAGACAGGTGGAGGAACAAGGCGGCTGCTCAACCGCCGCTTGCGCCGAGGAGAGTGAGCGGAGGAAAGCTGAGAGTGGGAGACGTCGTCTGCCTTCGTGATGTTGAAGCCGGGAGGCGGCAGTGGTGGTCGTGGATTCGAGATGGGAAGCCGAGAGAGATAAGAAGATATGATGAAGGAGAGAATTTTCTAGATGAGAAATAAGGGAAGTGTCGGCTAGGGTGGGGAAGAAATTGAATTAGAATGTGATTAGGATTAGGTTAGGTTTAAGTCTTAAATTAGTATTTAATTAAGTTAATTAATTGGTGGGATTTCTTAATTCATAATTGGGTCGAATCATTCTAGCGGGCCGGTCATGAATTAATTGGAATGGGCCAATTTCAAGAATTTACTATGGGCCAAAGTATAGAAATCAAACTGGGTCAACATGAGTCGAGTGGGCCGTAGAGAAATAATATTACGGGCCTAATACATTTTCAGAATGGGCCTATCTTAATTTATTAGTGTGGGCTCAGTTTAATATGTAGAATGGGCTTATGAATTTAATCTTTGATTCCAGGTATAAATAAATTGGGTTGGATATGAACAGATAGATTAAGCCCAAATAATTAGACTATCTTGGAATATATTTAAGAAGATGAAATTAGTAGTATTATTTCAATCTTAATAAATCCTTAAAGAATATTAATTAAAATTAATATTACCTATAAGAGTTTAGCATTATAGCTTGAGATTAAATTATGTTGAATAATTACAGTGCCCATTTTAAATTAATCGGGCAAAACAAGTGAAATATTAAAGGATTTAATAAATCAAATAGTGATTTAAAATCCTACCAAAAATAGTATAGAAATTTATGAGTACTCGAATATTTGTCGAGTAAGAAATTAGAATAATTAATGAAATAATAGAATAATATTTCATTTTATGAAGTAAATTATATACTCACGATGAGTATCTTCTTCATCATTACGATTAAGGTTTAGCGAAGGGAAAGCACTAGACGGTAAATTCAGATCTTATTAAGCAAGGAAGCGATTCAGGTAGGCTTTCTATCCTATACATCAAGTGTAGGCTTTCTTATACAACTAAAATTATGTGTGTTGTATCAGTTTATGTTTCATTTCAAAAAAAGCATTTGAATTGAAAATGTCTTTCAAGTATTGTCTGCCATAAAATGTTTATGATTTTCGTATGATACCTATCTGCTCAATGAAGTTAAAAGAATCGAATTTGGGTTCCAGTGGGTTAGCGTCTCCACTCGAACTAGTGTTCAAAAAGGGTTCCAGTGGGTTAGCGTCTCCATTCGAACTAGTGTTCAAAAAGGGTTCCAGTGGGTTAGCATCTCCACTCGAATTAGTGTACACAAAGTAACCGTGAGTCATCGAACGGGTTGGCCGGTTAAAGTGACTGTGAGCCGACGAAGGTGTTGGCCGGTCAAGGTGTTCGTGGAAGGTGGCCACCTTCCCGACACAAAGAAGAAGAAGAAGTTACAGATATGGTAGATTACCCAAAGAACTTAGATCGATCGAACTTTAAGATTTCACAAAAGGATTTTAGTGAACATAGGTTCTTTAGAGACAAAATCCCTATGTTTCACTTACAATGGCATGACAATTATATTTGTATGTGTGCGATTTTGGCATGTGCCTACTGAGTACAATCTGTACTCAGCCCTGCATATATTTATAAATGTGCAGGTTGAGCGATGATGAAGGAGGAGTGCTACGTTCGGGCTTTTTGTCGATCTCTTATTAGTTGACTCTTGGGGGTTCTACATGTCTTCACACATGTAGAGCTTTTAGCAATCCAAGTAACTTTCCACTGCTATTTTGAAATCATTATGTAATAAACATAAGACTTGAGTTTCTCTCATGATATGTTGCATGCATTGAGCATAAGACTCAAGCCCTCTTTCTTGCTAATCATGTATGATGAATTATTCGCCCAGTTATGAGACTGTTGTTCAGTTTAGTCCTTGTTCCATTGCCCCATTTCTATCCCGACTTCTTAAAACCCTTCCCAAGTCACGGTTTTCCCCGACTCCGCTATCCGTAGCGGAGCGCGGGCGTGACATTTATATTAATGAAAATAAATTCAAATTATATGAACTTATTTATATATATGCATATAGACATTTATAATATGATTAAAAGTTAAATATATGTATCTGTGCTTGCTTCAAATCTTATATATATATATATATGAATTTTATTACGCATGGAAAATTTATTTAAATTATTTATTATAACTATAATGTATACATTTATAATGTAGTTGGTGTCATATAACATTAATCTAAAAATTCTCGCGATTTTGTGTGTTATAGAGTGTAAATAATTATCTAAATCAATGGCCTAAATATGAAATCTATATATATAATAAAGCTAGATTTGATAGAACCCGTACGAGGGGCTCATAAATGCACAAGATCCACAAGTTTAATAAATCATATAAATAATTAATTCTTAATCACATAATGTAATATCCCGCTAATTTCTAACTAAACTTTTAAGTGTTCTAACTATTAAGGGACCTAGGTATGATGAAATAAGAATTTTAGGAAAAATCTAGATCCTGTTAGGACCTACCATGTTAATTTGGCAGACCGGCAAAAATTTTTAAAAGGTTTATTTAAAAAAATGAGCTTTTCATGTATAAGTCGAAAGTATATACATATTATACTCCTTGCGTAGAATTTTTCAAAAGAAAAATATTGGCACGAAGTTTTCCCAAAAAGGAGTTCATATGTAGTCGCTACGTATTTTTAAAGTTAACGTATGTCATTCGAAAAATGAGTTTTTTCATGCATGATTGAAAGTATAGCAATATTATAGTCATTGTGTAAAGTTTTTAAAATGAAAAATATTGACGTTAAGTTTGCTCAAAAAGGAGATCGTATGTAGAAGTTACGAATTTTCGAGTTTTAAGCATTTAATAATAATATAATATTATTATATTAATATATTATAATAAAAAAGAAAAAGAAAAAAACTCAATAAATACAATGGGGAAGTCGGAAACTCTTACTCCCTCCCCCATTCGCACAGAACCATTTCCCTCCCCCCCTCTCTTTTTCTCTTTCCTTTACTTCATTTCTTTCATTTTCCCGTCGCCATTGACAGCCATCCAAGCTCAAGGAGCTTTCTTCCAAGGTCAAGGCGAGTCGAAGAGGTACGCCGAGGTAAGGAAATAGAAGCTCGGGAACTCAATGAAGGTGGCTCAGCCGCCGTTGAGTGACCGTAGCGACCTCGCCGTCGCCGTAATTTTATCGTAACTTCACCTCTCGTTTTCTTCTTCGTTTAACGTCCTTTTTCGAAACGGTTTTCTCCTATGCATAGCTCTCATTACATAGAATTCGATTACCGAAGGAAGTTCAGAACGATGATGGCTGGAAGTGGCCCGAAAGGACCACGACCGACCACCACCGTCTCCACAATATCGAGGTCACCGATGGAGTCCGAAATCTCTGATTCGGTGGTCGTCTGTTCTTCAGACGGCTAGGGTCCCTTAAAGTTTTGTGTTCACGGCCATGCATTCTACATATTGGCATGCTCATATTGTGATTTCGTCTACGTAAAAGTTTTGCATGCATTATATATATATATAAATAAATATATATATATATATATTTTTCGTTTTATGAAAAACCCATAATGGTTGTACACTGCACGAGGCTCAGGCGAAAGCTTAGCCATAAATATAGTGCATCTCATTCAATGGAATTGGAGATGCGTGAGACGATGAAGACGATGATGCAGAATCAGACATGATGTAGTGACCGTAGAGACCTCGCCGTCGCCGTAATTTTATCGTAACTTCACCTCTCATTTTCTTCTTCATTTAACGTCCTTTTTTGAAACGGTTTTCTCCTATGCATAGCTCTCATTACATAGAACTCGAGTACCAAAGGAAGTTCGGGACGATGATGGCCGGAAGTGGCCCGAAGGGACCACGACAGACCACCACCGTCTCCACAATTTCAGGGTCACCGATGGTGTCCGAAATCTCTGATTCGGTGGTAGTCCGTTCTTCGGACGGCTAGGGTCCCTTAAGGTTTTGTGTTCACGGCCATGCATTCTACATATCGGTATGATCATATTGTGATTTCGTCTACGTAAAAGTTTTGCATGCATTATATATATATATATATATATATATATATATAATACTATTTTTATGTTTTTCTACAGAAAATTTATTCACCGGTTATTCTTTTTCGGTGAAATTTATGGTGCATGTATAGAAAAAAATATAGGATTTTTCAATAAAAACTGGACTAAATTTCATCGAACGGTTTTTCTTAAAATCGAGAAATGACGACATTACTTCTAGGTGAAGTAAAAATGAAGTTGCATGCATGCATGATTTCTTTGCATATTTCACTAAAGAATATTACACTGATTATTTTTGTGTTCTTGGCCAAAGTTATTAGAAAGCCTGATTGCTGCCAAATTAATTTATTACGTGATAAAAAGAATAATATTGAGCCTAAAAATTTAGTACTACTTATCTATAGTTCATTTTTGGAAATTAAAGCCAAAATATATTCCCTATGACTAACAGGTACCTAACACTGAAATTTGAGCTCATAATGATTTACGGTTTTACCGTAATCGAGGAATATCATCGGTGAAAGGAAAAAGACGGTCACTGAATATGATCGTGTATTCAATCAACTGTCACGCTATGCACCCCATCTAGTTGAAACTGATGCAGCCAGGGCAGATAAATTCAGAAGGGGACTTCGACCAAAGATTGGAATCTCGCTAGTCAGTCAAGGTACACTAACCTATGCTCAATCTCTAAGCAGCGCATTGAACATTGAATCAATGTTACCACAAGAAAGAATGCAATTGCATGCTCAAAATCATGATGGGGGAAAAGAAAAAAGAAGATGGTATAACCGAAATCAAGGAAATCAGGGTAGGGAGAAGCCACAACTGCAGCAACGACATCCAAAACAAGGGTACAATAACAAACTTGTTTGTGCTACTTGTGGTAAAAACACCAAGGTGAATGTCTCCAAAGTAGCAATGAGTGTTTTCGTTGCAAAAAGTCTGGGCACTTCGCTCAAGACTGCACCGAGAATCAAAGAACTATGGCTCCCCCACGTAGGCAGCAAAATGGACCTCAAAGGCCAAACCAGTTGGTGAGGTCTAATCCAGCACATAATGGAAATCACCGAGCACCACAACAAGCAAGGGCATATGTTCTGAATCAGCAACAAGCCGCCCGAGCACCGGGGAATTTAGCAGGTATGATTAGTCTAGTTGATGTACTTGTATTTGCCTTATTTGACACGGGAGATTCACATTCTTTTATTCACATTCTTTTAACAACCTCAAGGGCAGAAGATCTGTTGGAAATTAATATTCCTTCAGGTAAAACAATTTTAGCATGGGAAGTATGCCCGAAGCAGATATTAGAAATCAATGAATATGAGGTGACAACAGATTTATATGTCATTGAAATGAAGGATTTCGATGTCATTTTTGGTATGGACTGGTTAGAGAAAAATAAGGTGACTACACGTTGCCAGGAAATGGATGTTTCTTTTCAAGCAAACGACGGATCAAACGTTAGGTACCATGGGTTAAGATTGGGACATCCGATACCTATTATTTCAGCATTCAAGGCTGCTGAATTTCTAAGGAAAGGAAATTGTCAGGCATTTCTTGTCAGTCTGATGACTGATGAACACCAAAAGAAGGACCTCTCACAGGAATGGATTGTGAAGGACTATCCAGATGTCTTTCCCGATGATTTTCCAGGATTACCTCCAGATAGAGAAATTGAATTCACCATCGACTTGGATCCTGGAGCAGCTCCAGTGTCGAAGGCACCTTATAGAATGGTGCCAAAGGAACTGCAAGAGCTCAAACTGCAGCTACAAGAACTAATGGAATTTGGTTTTATCCTACCAAGTGTTTCACCATGGGGCGCGCCAGTTCTATTTGTCAAGAATAAAGATGGGTCATTGAGAATGTGCATCGATTATCAAGAATTAAACAAGCTTACCATTAAAAACAGGTATCATCTTCCAAGGATAGACGATCTCTTTGACCAATTGAAGGGAGCAACTGTCTTTTCCGAAATTGATTTACGTTCAAGTTATCACCAACTCAAGATAAGAAAGGAGGATATTCCAAAAACAGCTTTTCGAACAAGATATGGACATTACGAGTTCATTGTGATATCTTTTGGCTTAACAAATGCTCCAGCAGTTTTCATGGACTTGATGAACCGGATATTTCATCAATACCTAGACAACTTTATCTTGGTATTCATCGACGATATCCTTATATATTTTAAAAATGAGCATCAGCATGCAGAACACCTACGCATTGTGCTTGATACCTTGCGAGCGGAAAAATTGTACGCCAAATACAGCAAGTGTGAGTTTTTGCTCAAGGAGGTTATGTTCCTCGGACACATAGTGTCTGCGGAAGGAATCAAAGTTGATCCGGTCAAGATTGAGGCAGTCAAGGATTGGAAAACACCAACAAATGCCAATGAGATTCGTAGTTTTCTCAGTTTGACGGGATATTGCTGGAGATTCATTGAAGGATTCTCCAAGCTAGCAAGTCCATTAACGCAATTGCTCAGGAAGGGACTTAAGTTCACATGGTCAGAAAGTTGCGAGGCTAGTTTCCAAGAACTAAAAACAAAGTTGACTACGGCCCCAGTGTTATCTGTACCAGAAGGAAATGAAGGATTCATCGTTTATACTGATGCATCTAAGCTTGGATTGGGTTGTGTGTTAATGCAAAACCATAGAGTAATTGCATACGCATCTCGTTAGTTGAAGCCCCATGAGTTAAACTATCTGACTCATGATCTTGAACTTGCTGCAGTTGTTCATGCCTTGAAGATATGGAGACACTATCTCTATGGAGTTAAGTGTGAGATCTTTACTGATCACAAGAGTTTAAAATACTTCTTTGAACAAAAGGATTTGAACATGCGACAAAGAAGATGGCTTGAGCTATTCAATGATTATAATTGTACGATAAACTACCATCCAGGAAAGGCCAATGTGGTAGCTGACGCCTTAAGCCGAAAGACAAAAACTAAGTTGGGATGTCTTCTTACACAAGAAAAAGAATTACTCAAGGAATTCGAATCTTTCAAATTGGAAATAGTTCATCCACCAGAAACAGTTAAAGGTTTCATTGCAGCTATGATAGCTGAACCAGACCTAAGGGAGAGAATTGTGATAGCACAACAAGGAGATGGGTTCCTAAAATAAATGCGTTTAAAGGCAAAAACCAAAGATACAAAAGGATAGGCGGAGACTAAGGATAATGCCTTGATGTTTCAAGGGAGATTGTGCGTACCAGCTGTTCAAAAGTTGAGGGATGAAATCGTGAGCGAAGCTCACGATACTCCGTACACCGCTCACCCTGGGAGTACCAAGATGTACAGAGATCTTAAAAGAAATTTTTGGTGGGCTGGAATGAAGAAGGATGTGGCGATGTTCGTTGAACATTGTTGGGTTTTGAACGGTGGAAATAAGAACAATAGCAATGACAAGTAGAATAAGAACACAG
>JAPKLX010000143.1:81853-105915 GCA_026898415.1 Leonotis leonurus
CAACAGATAGTTAAGCTTTCTGCTTATTCTTCACTTTTCTGCAGCGGGCTGTTCCCGCTGAATCACAACAGTGGGCTGCTCCCCAACAGATAGTATGTTGAACAATCGATCTGCTCACTCAACATAAAACACTATCTGTCCAATACTTCAAGCTCAACTTCAGCTCATGTGATCACAACTCTCAACAAACATTGTCTAGCATGTCAACAAGTCAAGGCTATACATCAACGACCATCTGGGATGCTGCAACCATTACCAATTTCGGAATGGAAATGGGAACATGTCAACATGGACTTTGTGGTAAGTTTTCCGAAATCAACAAAAGGGAACACTGCTATCTGGGTAGTGGTCAATCGTTTAACCAAGTCAGCACATTTCTTGTCAATTAGAATGACTTTTGATCTGGATAAACTAGCCAAGATTTATGTCAAGGAGATTTTACGTCTTCATGGCGTACCTGTGTCAATCACATTGGATCGAGACATGATATTTACGTCTAAATTTTGGAAAAGTTTACAAGAGGCCATGGGAACAAGATTGAATTTTAGTACCGCATTTCACCCCCAAACTGATGGACAGTCAGAATGAACTATACAGATATTAGAAGATATGCTGCCAGCAGTCGTGGCAGACAGAGGTGGGAGTTGGGAAGAAATTCTTCCTTTGATCGAGTTTGCCTATAACAATAGTTATCAGGCAGCAATAGGAATGGCACCTTACAAGGCTCTCTATGGGAGAAAATGTCAATCGCCACTTTACTGGGATGAAGAAGGCGAGAGATAATTGTTGGGACCCGAAATGGTACAACAAACAGTTGAAATAATTGCCCAAATCCGACAAAGAATCAAAGAAGCCCAGGATAGGCAAAAGTCCTATTCGGATAAGCGCCGAATAGATTTACAGTTTATGGTCGGGGATCGGGTATTCCTAAAGTTTCACCTACTCGAGGAGTAGTACGTTTCGGAAAAAGGAGAAAACTAAGTCTAAGGTATATAGAACCTTTTGAAATCCTAGAAAGGATAGGCCCTGTTGCCTATAAGTTGACACTGCCACTAAGTATTGGAGATGTTCATAACGTCTTCCATGCTTCGCAACTTCGAAAGTACGTCTTCGATCCGAAGCATGTCATAACATATGATCAGGTAGTCCTTGCTGAGGACTTAACTTATGAGGAAAAGCCAATATCGATATTGGATAGGAAGGTCAAAGTATTAAGGAATAAAGAAATTCCTCTTGTGAAAGTTCTATGGAACCATCATGGGCAAGATGAGGCTACATGGGAAATGGAGGATAAATTCACGAGTCAGTATCCTGATTTATTCTCTCAGGTAACATGAAATTTCGAGGACGAAATTTTTTTAAAGGGAGAGGGATGTAATATCCCGCTAATTTCTAAATTATACTTTTAAGTGTTCTAACTATTAAGGGACATAGGTATGATGAAATAAGAATTTTAGGAAAAACCTAGAGCCTGTTAGGACATACCATGTTAATTTGGCAGACCGACAAAGCTTTTTAAAAGGTTTATTTAAAAAAATGAGCTTTTCATGCATAAGTCAAAAGTATATACATATTATACTCCTTGCGTAGAGTTTTCCAAAAGAAAAATATTGGCACTAAGTTTTCCTAAAAAGGAGTTCATATGTAGTCGCTACATATTTTTAAAGTTAACGTATGTCATTCGAAAAACGAGCTTTTTCATGCATGATTGAAAGTATAGCAATATTATAGTCATTGTGTAAAGTTTTTAAAATGAAAAATATTGACGTTAAGTTTGCTCGAAAAGGAGATCGTACGTAGAAGTTACGAATTTTCGAGTTTTAAGCATTTAATAATAATATTATATTAATATATTATAATAAAAAAAGAAAAAGAAAAAAACTCCATAAATACAATGGGGGATTCGGCAACTCTTACTCCCTCCCCCATTCGCACAGAACCATTTCCCTCCCCCCCTCTCTTTTTCTCTTTCCTTTACTTCTTCATTTCTTTCATTTTCCCGTCGCCATTGACGGCCATCCAAGCTCGAGGAGCTTTCTTCCGAGGTCAAGGCGAGTCGAAGAGGTACGCCGAGGTAAGGGAATAGAAGCTCGGGAACTCAATGAAGGTGGCTCAGCCGCCGTTGAGTGACCGTAGCGACCTCGCCGTCGCCGTAATTTTATCGTAACTTCACCTCTCGTTTTCTTCTTCGTTTAACGTCCTTTTTCGAAACGGTTTTCTCCTATGCATAGCTCTCATTACATAGAATTTTATTACCGAAGGAAGTTCAGAACGATGATGGCCGAAAGTGGCCCGAAGGGACCACGACCGACCACCACCGTCTCCACAATATCGAGGTCACCGATGGAGTCCGAAATCTCTGATTCGGTGGTCGTCTGTTCTTCAGACGGCTAGGGTCCCTTAAAGTTTTGTGTTCACGGCCATGCATTCTACATATTGGCATGCTCATATTGTGATTTCGTCTACGTAAAAGTTTTGCATTCATTATATATATATAAATATATATATATATATATATGTTTTTCGTTTTATGAAAAACCCATAATGGTTGTACACTGCACGAGGCTCAGGCGAAAGCTTAGCCATAATTATAGTGCATCTCATTCAATGGAATTGGAGATGCGTGAGACGATGAAGACGATGATGCAGAATCAGACATGATGTAGTGTTTTGATTTTTTGAGAGTGTTGTAGAAATATGTGAGTGAAAACACTGGGTTTGCAGAAAAGCTTAAGAGAAAGAAAAATGGCGGTTTTTGGGATTTTAAAGGGTTTTGAAAGTGTAGAGACGAAGACGGTCAAACACACATGTATATATAACAAGAATTGAACGGATGAGATGAAAGCATTAAAAGTAAAATCCTCTAACGGTTGAGATTACTCCCTGATTTTAATCATTTGCCGCCCAAAGGTTTGTTTGTCTTTTACATGCTATCTTCATTCTCTCACCCAAGATATCACATCATTTCCTCGATGCTAGTACCGAGGTGTGCAGCCATTAATGTTAGTCCTTTCAACTTACTTTTTCTGATCAAAAAAGACTTTTGGTATTATTTAATTAAGTATATATATTTCAATAAAAGATAATGATGAATAATCATTAGACATAAATAGAGAGAGAGTTAGAGAAATAAATTTCATTTATATCTCCAGTGTGGTTCCCCCTTAATTCATGCCTAACAGATCGTTTTCACCATTTTATGAGGTTGGTTGGACCAGCCTTTGCTTAACCACCTGTTCAGAACATATGATTTGAAATATATATAATAATTTTATAGCAGTTAGTTGTTCATAATATGCACACCATAAGTCGATCTGTTGTTCGAGCTGTGCTTTACTAATATATCCTGCAAAAACAATTTGTTAGCAATAACATGTAATTAAAAAAAATTGAAGCAACAGTTGGATCAATTTGAACAATCTCCGACTATTCTAGGTCGTTGTTTTACGTATAGAGAATGAACAACTCACTATGTTTGATTTGTTCATAACTAACAGCTAGTTGTTCCACTATGAGAACATTTCCAACTTGTATTAATTTTTTTTTCATCATAGATTCGTTTCTATCAAGTGAAATACATAAATACATCTAGTTATATGAGCAAGCATTATAACAGATGGTTAACAACAAAAATGATCTGTATTTTATACTTAAGCGTTATGCTCATATCAGCTCGCTGCACATCGGTATGGATTTTCTCGATTTGGATGTTCTTCTTCTCGACGTGATCGTGTATGAAATGATGTCGAACATCCACATGTTTGCAACGAGTGTAAAGTACTGAGTTTTGAGTGATTGCTATCGCGCTGGAGCTATCACAGAAGATGGACAATGCATCCATGTAAACCTCGTAGTCTTTTAGCTGGCCCCACACACCAATACTTTCTTTCCCAGCCTGCTTTGTCCTCACTGACAGGCTGACCCAGGACACTTCCCAGTAGGTCTCAACAATGGTAGTGCAGGCCCTTTTCGACTGAGGCATGCCGCACTCCCATAAGCTCTCTCAGGTACGATACACGGAGGACCCACCCTCCGGGAGGTCAGAATTGGCGTACTGGCCCCATACACCAACACTTTCTTTCCCAGCCTGCTTTGTTCTCACTGACAGGCAGACCCAGGACACTTCCCAGTAGGTCACCCATCATAGTATTTCTCCAAGCCAAACACGCTTAACCATGGAGTTTCTACTAAGGGGTCACCTGAAAAGATGATGCACCATGTTGGTATGAGTAGTACTAATTAATTCTTTTAACCTCTCGTCAACAATGGTAGTGCAGGCCCTTTTCAACTGAGGCAAACCACACTACCATAAGCTCTCTCAGGTACGATACATGGAGGTCCCACCCTCCGGGAGGTGCTGGAGTCCACTTCCCAACAAGATACAATAATGATCCGATAATATTATGATACTGTTTTGTTTAAACTTTTTTGTCAAGTACATCTGGTACAAACGTTTCATCAAAATCGTATTCCCTCCTGTTGGTAGTAGCCTTTTGCTACTAATCATGCTTTATTTCTGACCACCTCTCCTGTTTTATCCCTTTTGTTCTTGAAAATCCACTTCACCCCTATGACTCCTTGATGCACATGTCGATCAACCAATTACCACACTTCATTTCTCTTGAACTCATTCAGCTCTTCTTGCATGGCATTGGTCCAATCTGCATCTTGTAAAACTTCAAAGGCATCTTTAGGTTCTGTGTGGGACAGGTAGCAGCTGAGTAGAGCACTTTCTCCATGCATTCTTCGTGTTTTTACTCTATCAGCTGGGTTCCCAACAATGAGGTCGGTTGGGTGACTATCTACCCATCTCCATCGGCTTTTCATTTCTTCCTTTGAAACTACAAGTTCGGGTTCAACAGGTGGATCTTCAAATTAAGGATGATCTGTGTATGAAATGTTAAAAGGATTATCATCATTTATATTAAGGTGAGAGAGGTCTCCACTTATATCTTGTGCAGGTGACTGTTGATCTTGAGTTGGAGCAGATTGATGGACACGTGGTTCATCAACATGTGGTTGAGAACAGTCATCGTTTTGTGTTCCCCTTTGTTGTGTTGCCTCCACAACAGGTTGATCAACATATTCTCCTTCTTCTTCTCTTCTTGGACTCCATAGTAGAATATCATCGATGAATTGATCTGTGGAGTTTCTCAATTTTGTTGTTGAGTTTTCATCATTCGAAGAGGAAGGACAACCTGTACCTGAAACTTCAAAAGTAGATTCATCAAATACCACATGAGGTGTTACTTCCACAACAAGGGTTCGTTTATTAAACACACGATATGCTTTGCTGATGTCGGAATATCTTAAGGAAAATCATTGATCAACTTTGCTACCAAATATTTTTAATTGTGTCTTACCATTGTTGTGGATGAAACACTTACAACCAAATGAACGAAAATATTTGATTCGAGGCTTCCTATTATTCCACAACTCGGATGGAGTTTTCCCATGGCGTAGAGTTATGACAAACCGATTATGTTTATAACAAGCTGTGTTTATTGCTTATGCCCAGAATTTCTTAGGAAGATTGACTTCATTGAACATCGTACGAGCTGCTTCCTTCAACGATCTGTTACGTCATTCCACTATTCCATTTTGTTGTGGCATATGTGCTGCTGATGTTTGATGTTGAATCCCCATCTTTGAGCAGTAGGCTTCGATCATATGGTTGATGAACTATGTTCCAAGAGATTTCTTTTTGGTTGGACAACTTTTTGAGTAGGTCAGGTAGCTTCTCCAAGGTCTTCTTTTTCATAAACATGGAAACGACCCACGTAAATCTAGAAAAATCATCTACAATTTCGAGAGTATATTTTCTACCGTTAACGCTTAATGGACATACTAGTCCAAATAGGTCGAGGTGGAGAAGTTCCAAGTTCTTGACGTTGAGTGAGCTTCCTTTGTAGAGAATGAAGCTCTAGTTTGTTTTCCAGCTTGACACGCTTTACATACGTGATCTCACTTTCAAATGGAATAAGCCACTTAAAGCAATCTATGTTCATCAGGAAGAGTCTTAATTGTCATGACAATAATATGAACTCACGTTAAAAGAAGTGTCTCTTTTCTTCCAACCTTTAAAATATTATTTTGAAAAGAATTGTGCTTCTTTCCCTTCACTTCAAACTTTACTTCAAAAGCATTTCAAAACTTTGCTTTAAAAGAGTATGTTCTCTTCTTTAATACTCAACTTCAACAAAAAGAAATATCTACTTTTCTTTCTACATCTCAAACTTCAATTGAAAGAAATGTATTATTTCCTTTCACAATATGAAACTTCAAATTCTTTAAAAATCGTTTACATCTTTTCTTGTTGAGCGTGATGTGTCGGAGTGCTACATTTTTGTTGACTCACTTAACTAGTTTGAAGAAGAAACATTAGTCTAGTGAAGCAATACTAGACTAAGATTCGGAAAAAAAACTCTTGGGTTTAGAGCAAGAAATGTTCTGATACCACTCTGTCACGACCGCACTCTACTAAGGATAGTAAAGTCGGGAAAACTGTGACTAGGGAAAGGATTAAAGAAACATGAATAGAAATGGGAAAATAGAGCAATGATGAAATGAACAACAATCTCATAATTGGTCAAATAATTTATCACACATGATTAGCATGAAAAAGACTTGAGTCTTAACTCGATACGTAACAACGTAATCATAAAAGAAACTGAAGTCTTGTGTTTAACACATAATGATCTCAAACTAGCGGTAGAAAGACATTTGGATCGAAATAAGCTCTACATGTATGAAGCACTCCTCCTTCACCATCACTCAACCTGCACGTTCAGAAATACACGCAGGGCTGAGTACAAAAGTACTCAGTAGACACATGTAAAAATCACAGTCATACATATATAATTGTCATGGCATTATAAGTGAAATATATGATTTTGTCTCTAAAGAACCTATGTTCACTAAAATCTTTTCTTGGAAATTCCGAGTTCGATTGATCAGTCTAGTTCTTTGTAATCAACCATATCTGAAGCTTCTTTATGCCGGGGAGGTGGCCACCTCCCACAGAGACTTGACCAGTCAACATTTGGATGATTCATGGTCATGTGCACACTAGTCCGAGTAGGATATCAGATCTACTGGGACCCGAATTCGATTATAAATAAACAAATATGCATCATACATAAATCAATACATTTATGGCAAGATATTGCTTTGAAAACAACATATTTTCTTCTGAAATTATGCACACATATTTTATAGAGTAAGAAAGCCTACTTGAATAGTCTCGACTGGTGATGACTTCGTTCTCGAAATGCGGATCCGATCTCTCTTTGAAACCTTTAAATAAATCTCGAGTGAGATAAAATTTTCGAGTATATCTAATATTTCTAAATGTGATGAAATATTATCCTTTATAATTTCGAGAATTATTCTCGAGTTTAAACTCGACTAATATTCAACTGTCTAATTTATATCTACAGGTGTCGTTGTCAATCTCTTAAATAAAGCTATGATTTATTACTCAATTTCATTCACCTTACCCAAATAAATAACTATTGGGTATAATAATTAAAGGAGTTCTAATTGAGTATTTTGATCCTTAAGTCAAAATATTTAAATAAATTCGTGTAAGTTAATACACTTTAAGTACGATTTATAATTTAATCACTATCATGATTAAATTCTAGCTAAATAGATAAATTATTTTAGATCAATAGTAATATTCGCTTGGACATAATCCAAAATAATTAGATGTTGATCCAATTAAATCACTAATTAGGCCAATTAGACTTTAACCCCTTAATATTAATTAAAATTTTGACCCATAAGATTAATAGATTTCGGCCCATTAATCTGGCCCCTAATTTAAATTGGTTCAGCCCATTTAATTATATAATTAGGCCCATTCTTCTATCTAATCTGGCCCAACTCTTGGCCCGAAACTCGGCCCAGTTTATACTAACCCTAACTCTAACTCTTCCTTTGTAAACAACACACAGTCACACACATTATCTCCCTATCGGCCGCTTTCCTCGTAGACGGGAATTGGAACAAAACCCTCTGAGTCCCACGCTGCCGTCCTTACCTCGCCGCTGCATTCATAAGGTAACTCCCTCCTCTCTTCTCCCGTCTTTCCAACCTCGCTCTCCTTTGTCTCACTCTCTGCTTCATTCCTCTAGTAGCGAAGCCACAGGCGACGTGGTCGCCTTTTTCTCCGCCGCCATGGTCTCTGCCTCGCCACCGCATCTACCTTGCCCTCAGGTAATTATCTCCCTTCTCATCAAGACTTTTCCTTAGTGAACCCTTTCTCTTCTGTTCGACAATCACCTCAGCTGTGCGACTGATGGACAATAGCCTTTGACATTCCCCGCCAAACACTGCCCCTGCCTCAGGTAAATACCTCTTATGATACACTCGACTCCCTGGATCAAATTATTTTCACTAACACACACGCACACTTCCACAAAGGAGGACCACAGAGAGTTCTCTACCTCAACCAACGTGGCTGCCAAAAGTTATTCTTTTCATAATCCCATGATTAGGGTAAAAAATCATTTAAATACTTCCTAATCAAAAGGCCCATGAACAAGGCCCACTCAATACTGAAAATAAGGAAATACTAGAATAATTAACGTACTGAGAGTAAAATAATTCCAAAACTAATCCAACAATTAATTTAATCAATTCCGAACAGCCTTGCGTCACCTATAAACCCGTAACGGCGGTGACGCTCTATCAATAGCCTCCTCTGTCGAAACAGCCTTGTCCTCAAGGCTGAATTCCGGAAAATGACCCCGCATGTCTGCCACGTCCATCCAAGTCGCCTCATCCACGTCCAAGTTCTGCCATTTAATCAATACTTGATCCACTAAGGTACTGTTCCTCGAAATGTTCCTACGTTCTAGCACAACTTCCGGGAGTAGGGGAGGTTCTGGTAGCTCCAACGCGGCTGGTAGGGAAGGTGAAACTGTCGCATTGCCCACTGCCTTCTTTAGAAGTGACACATGAAATACGGGGTGGATACGGGACCCGTCTGGGAGTTGCAGTCGATATGCCGCGGCTCCGATCCGTTCCAACACCGGAAACGGGCCAAAGTAACGCGGGGCCAGCTTCGCACTGCCCTCCAGAAATAGGGACTGTTGTCGGTAGGGTAAAATTCAAGTATACCGAGTCTCCGACCGCGAAGTCCAATGGCCGTCTATGTTTGTTGGCCTCTCGCATCATGCGTTGTTGCGCCCGCTGCAAGTGAGCCCAAAGGGACTCCAGAATGTTGTCCCGTTCACGAAGTTCATTAGCCAGCACTTGCACACACACTTCACCTGGCAAGAACGGAATAATAACCGGCGGCAGTCTACCATAAACTACCTCGAAAGGGGTAGTGTCAGCGGCTGAATGAAAGCCTATATTATAGCAGAATTCTGCCCATGATAGCCACCGACTCCACTGTTTAGGACTCTCAGACGCGAAGCTACGCAAGTATGTCTCAACACACCGGTTCAAGACCTCAGATTGTCCATCGGTTTCCGGGTGATACGCCGAACTCATTTTCAATGTTGTACCCATGGAGCGGAATAGTTCCTTCCAAAACGAGCTAAGGAATATAGAATCACGGTCGGACACGATTGAGGTCGGCACCCCATGAAGACGGACAATTTCCTTGGCAAACACGTCCGCAACAATTTGGGCAGTGAAAGGTCGCTTGAGACCCAAGAAATGGCCGTACTTGGAGTATCGATCGATGACAACTAATATGCAATCCAGGCCACCCGATCGTGGTAAACCCGTGATGAAGTCCATACTAATATCTTCCCACACGCGAGTCGGAATTGGTAATGGATTCAAGAGTCCTGCCGGAGTCTTCGTTTCGTACTTGTGGCGTTGGCATACGTCACACTCTGCCACAAACTGAATCACCGACTTCATCATACCCGGCCAATAAACTATGGCAGCAAGGCAGCGATAAGTTTTGAGAGCCCACGAATGGGCTCCACTGGGTGTCGCATTAAATTCCTTTAGAAGTTGTGATACCCACGGCGAGGATCGTGGAATAACGAGGCAGTCACAATAAAAGAGCGTGTCGTGCGACCAAGTATAATGTTTGGGACCTGGACGGCCCGCAATTAGCCCATCCACTATCCGACCGAGCTCGGGGTCGCTCCGAACAGCTGATTGGAGGGTCATCCAATCCAGCCAACGAGGAACTGAAATGGCGGCCAAAGTGGTTGCTTCATCCCTGCGAGATAAGGCATCTACGGCTTTATTATTTACCCCTTCCTTGTAATTGATCTGAAAATCGTATCTGAGCAATTTGGCCGCCCAATTTTGTTGAGCTGGAGTAGTAAGAGACTGCGATAACAAGTGTTTCCGACTACGTTGATCGGTGTGAACTATAAATTTGCGACCCAATAGGTAAGGGCGACAGTGTTGTACCGCAAGCACCAGTGCCATAAGCTCTCGCTCGTACGCTGATCGTGAAAGTAGCCTGCCCGTCAAGTGTTTTTTGAAGTAGGCAATCGGTTGCTTTTACTACATAAGCACGTCACCCAATCCATGGCCTGAAGCGTCGCATTCAATTACAAAATTCTTAGAGAAATCCGGCATTCGAAGGACGGGAGCGGAGGTAAGGGCGGACTTGAGTGCTTGAAAGGCTGCGTCTGCATCCGTAGACCATTTCCAAGACCCCAGTATGTCTTTCTTGAGCAATGTCGTTAGTGGTGCTACAATTTTGCTGTAATCATGAATGAATCGGCGGTAATATCCCGTGAGACCGAGGAATCCACGGAGAGTCTTGGGCGAGGATGGAGTAGGCCACTGAAGGACCGCAGATATTTTTGCGGAATCCATTCTGACGCCATCAAATGACACAACGTGACCGAGATATTCCACTTGTTGACTGCCCAACACACACTTTTTTGGGTTTATGATTAGAGAATGCTGATGTAGAGTTTGCAAAACCCATCGTAGGTGCTGCAAATGAGTCTTCCACGAAGTGCTGTATATCAATATGTCATCAAAGAAAACCAAGACAAATTTGCGGAGCTAAGGCCGGAAAATATTGTTCATTAGACCTTGGAAGGTGGCCAGAGCATTGGTGAGGCCGAAGGGCATGACGAGGAACTTGTAATGTCCCTAGTGTGTGCGAAACACTGTCTTATGGACATCCTCCGGGGCCACCCTAATCTGATGATACACAACACGTAGATCCAATTTACTAAAATAACAAGCACCATGCAGCTCATCCAAAAGTTCATGTATGACCGGAATAGGAAATTTATCAGGGACTGTAGCCTTGTTTAAGGCTTGATAATCCACACAAAATCGCCACGAACCATCTTTCTTACGCACTTGGAGGACCGGACTAGAATACGGGCTTGAACTTGGCTAAATAATGCCCGTTTGAAGCATCTCAGCCACTAATTTTTCCATTTCATCTTTCTGCAATTGGTTGTATCGATTTGGGCTGACAGAAACAGGTGTCGTGCCTGGTAGGAGGTTAATCTTGTGATCCGAGGGTCGGCTGAGAGGTAAACCGGACTGTGTCTGTGTAATGCCTGGAAACTCAGTTAGTAGTTGATCCACGGCTGCCCGTTGTGTAGACTCCACATTAGCGTCGGTTTCAGTCTGATGTAATATGGCTGCAAGATCAGCCTGTGGACAGAGCCGACATGTCAGAGACGGATCACCCTGCAAACGGATAATCGAAGTGTCGAATAGAAATTCCATAGATAAGGAAGCCCAATTTGCCGTGATATCACCAAGAGTAGATAACCACGAAACGCCCAGAATCATGTCGACGCCAAAAAGAGGAAAGATATAACAGTCGATGAAAAATGTGTGTGAAGCTAGAGTAATTGGAACTTCCCTGCATATGCCACGCATTGCCACCTTTGAGCCATCACCAAGAGTCACCTGGAAAGAAACATTTTGCTCGATAGGTAGGCCGAGGGAGACGGCTACGGATTCAGCCAAAAAACAGTGGCTAGCGCCGCTGTCAATCATCACTAGAAACTTTCGATCGTTTATATGCCCCAGGAGCTTCAATGTCTTGGCTCCATCGAAGCCATTGGTAGAGAGCTGAGAGAGTTCCACATTGTGGCACTCAGTATCATGCAGGCCGTCGTGTTCCTCTGCCACTTCTATTTCGGTGTGCGGCTGCGGGTTGTCCTCCTCATCGTCGCTGGCTTCGATGATAATCCGAAGGCTCTTCGCGGTACAATTACGCAATGGACCAAAAGGAAGTCCGCACTTGAAACACTTCCCCTTGGCGCGATACTCTTTTTCCTCTGCCGGCGTGAGGTGCCGAGTGTTCCGATGTTGGCGTGGGCCAAAAAAATTGTTCGTTGGCTGTTTTGCCCCGGAAGGAGGGGCAGATGACGGGCTGGAGTGGTTTTTTGGTGGAACTAAGCCTCGTGTAGGTGGGGAAAATTGATTTAATCCTCCCGAGGCATGCGTCGGACGGCTGGAGTTAAACGGTGGTGGAACCGTCTTACTAATACGTCGAGCGGCTCTGATGGCAGAGTGCAAGTCCACAGCCTCCGGTTTTGTGATTCGGTCTCGGAGTACTGCTTTTAACCCCCTAGAAACATGCCTAAGTACTGGTCTGGTGGTAGGTTGGGCAGAAGTGTTATGCGCTCTTCAAACAGTGCCAAATAATCATCGAATGATCCTGTTTGTCGTGTAATATGCATCGATTCATACACAATCCGGGTTGAAGTGTCTCCAAAACGTTCGATCAGTTCATAGGAATATCATTCCCAGGATATATGTGGATCCCGTCGAAGTACCCATTGGGCCCAAAACATCGCGCGGCTCGTCATACTGACCAGCGATAGATGGACACATTCATGCGGCGGGGTGTTGTGCACGAGGAAGTACTACTCGACCTGACCGAGCTAAGCCATTGGGTTGGATTCCTCAAAGGAAGGTAAGACCAGTTTCGGTGGATTGTAGGTCACTGGGGGAGGTTGCACAGGAAACACCGACTGATTGGGGACCGGTGGGGGTTGGTGGGAGGACGCTTCTGGTGTTGACGTGGAGTGCTGCGCCGCTGCACCTAGGGCGTCCAGTTTGCTCATCATTTGGAAAATTAGGGATTCCAGCTCTCGACTTTCTTATCGGAGGCTGAGATCGCCCCTTGAATTGCTTCCAGGGATTTTTCCACCGATTCGATTCGTTCCCTCTCGGATGACGATCGTGTGTGCGTCATGATGAGAAAGAGGGCAGGTCAGACCAATTGATACACTCGACTCCCTGGATCAAATTATTTTCACTCACACACGCACACTTCCTCAAAGGAGGACCACAGAGAGTTCTCTGCCTCAACCAATGTGGCTCCCAAAAGTTATTCTTTTCATAATCCCAAGATTAGGGTAAACAATCATTTAAATACTTCCTAATCAAAAGGCCCATGAACAAGGCCCACTCAATACTGAAAATAAGGAAATACTATACTAATTAATGTACTGAGAGTAAAATAATTCCAAAACTAATCCAACAATTAATTTAATCAATTCCGAACAGCCTTGCGTCGCTTATAAACCCGTAACGGCGGTGACGCTCTATCATCTTATCTCTCTGCTCTCTCTTCGGTTATTATCTCTCTCTGAGTTAATTTGAGGTCTGGCCTTTACTCTTCTTAGAATCTATGTTAAATTAAATCCGGACTCAATTGATAACATGATGCATGTTCATATTTGTGTATATTTCTTGAGGAATTTGAAGTCCTAATCATTTTTGGAATAGTTTGTTTCATTTGTTAAATTTCTAAATCTTCATGTTTCAATTGAGGGACTGATTTGGGGGAAGGTGTGGAGTATGCTGAAAATTTGGGGTTGAGGGTCTTCAGGGAGATGTTTGGGTACTGTTGTTGTCCTACTTGTCGAGAACGGTCCTCTACTGGACCAGAGGTAAGTTCTATTTATTTCAGTCAATTAACTTGAGAGTTTTCTAAGTTCAAACATGTGTCTTAGAGCTATTTTGAAGTTAAAGTTTGGTTTAACTTAGTTCTGAGCATGTTTAAACATTCTGATTTCTATGTTCTTGAGATGAATGTGATTTGTTCTCTTAAGTCAGACAAAGAACAACTGAGCATGTCAAAATCTGAATTAACCTAAGTATATTATAAGGTTCTGAAGTTGATTTGAGTCTACATATCATCATTTAGTAACTAAGTTCTGAGAGGTTTATACACTACCAAAATGAAAGTTTAGGTCTCTGTTTTACCTGAAGAACAGTTGGTACACTCTTAACTTGAACTTGGCAGAACCTTCTCCCCTTAGTTCCTCTTGAAAGTCTGCTTGAGTGATAGCTGACTTGGAGTTGGAAAATGGTATAAGAATTTGTTTTCTAAAATTAGTGGACTCTTAGCACGGCTGGGAGTTAGTTTAGCTTACCTTAGGATTGGTTCTATATTGTTTGAAGCGGTGTTGTAAAAATCGATCGAGGCGTACACCTCGATTCGATTCAAGCCCAAAACGCTTCGAGGCTATAACCTCAATCGTATTCTGTGAGGCTTGCCCCTTAATTCTGTGAGGCGTACGCCTTGAGACATGGCGTTGAGGTGCAAAGAGGCGCAATTGAGGCATTAGGCGCATGTTTTTCAAAATTTATCATCTTTTGGGCTAAAATTAAAGGCTCAATCTTAATTATTTGTTCAATTTTGTTGGAGTAGTTATTTAGTTAATTAGTTTTAAATTTCAATTGTGGTTTTAGTTATTTAATTTCAGTTTTGACTTGAGTAGTTATTTAGTTAATTAGTTTGAACTTTGAAATTTGTTTTGGTTTTGGTGTGTTGGCTACGAATGGGAAAAAACACGTGAAAGAAAAGATCTTGTTTGACCACATTGTAAGGAAGTTCCAAATCCTACTGGAAGTGGAAGTGGACATGACTCAAATCCTTCTCAGTCTCAATCTGTCGCAAGAGGGTCACTGGATAAGTTTTTTGTGCATGATGACACAAAGGAAGCTACAAATCCATTGAATGCACAATCACAAGGGATGACTCAAATTTCCAAAGAAGCGAGGAAACTAGTGGCGCTAGACATCGGGAGGTTCTTCTTTGAAAATGAGATTTCTTTCAATTTGTATTGAATTTGTTTCATTTGTGAGCATGTGTAGGTCCATAGCTTCATATGGTATGGGTTTGAAGACTCCTTCAAGACACGAGTTGAGTACGTGTATTTTGAAGGGAAAAGTCCAGAGAACCAAAGTTGATGTTGAAGAAATCAAGAGAAGCCGAATATGAGGAAGGGGAAGAAGAGGAGGAAGAAGACGAATACAAGGAAGAAGGGAAGAAGAGGAGAATGCGAATGATGAGTTTGATGATTAAAACTTTAAAACTTTTGATTGATCATTGATCAATGGCCTCTAAAACTTTAAACTAATGCCTTTAAGACTTTGGATATTTTATTTGATGCTTTTAAGACTTTATGATGCTTTAATTTGATGATTTTTAGACTTTGGGGTTGTTTTCTATTATTGTATAATTTTTGTGAATTTTTTTGGCCTTTTTTCTGAGGCTCTCGCCTTGGATCGCCTCGAGGCTTACACCTCGATTCACAAAGGCAAAACGCTTCAAAAGCGCCTTAGTAACTTTACAGCATTGGTTTGAAGCTGACAGATTTCCTCCTCTTTCTCCTTGTTATGCTCTAAGTGCTGAATGTTTCTAAGTGTTGTTTTGATGAAGTTTGTGAGTGTGGAAGAGCTTCCACGTAAGGGAGTAACCACATATTTATAGTGACAATGCTAGGTTGACTTTGGTTACTTTCCTTCACTTCAATTCCTTCTAATGCCTTGGTTTGTCTTATATTTCAGGTTACAACCTAGGGAGAAGTTGATTTGCAGCATGCATGAGGGAATGGAAGCTGCATTGAGGAGCAGTCCAGTCCTCTCTCCTCTCTTCTTCTCCCCGCAGTCCCCTTTTTTCCATTCTTTTCACTAACATAGGCTAACTCCTATCATTTCCTTTCATTTCCCTTTTGTTTTATACGTTGTTTAGAAGGAGGGTGGCAGCCTGAAAACAAAATATATTCAGATGTAGTACCAAGAGCAAGAACGACAACATGGGTTCTTTCCCCTATGCACTTTGCCTACTGCTGCTATAGCAGCTTACCCTTCCCTTCTTATTCTTTAGTCTATTTCTTCCGAGACTGTAACTTGTTTTCTTTACACAAATAGAAGATTTTCATCCTTCAGAAGATATTCTAGGACATAGAAACAACTTTTATCATGTGGTTTATTCCATTAGATTTGCTAATTGTTTTCCTCGTATGTACCCACTGCAGCTGTCACGATCCACTTTCACTAACTGTAGTAACGATGGGTATAACCGTGACTCGTGGATAAAATATAGAAATGGATAAGAAAAATGGGTAATAACTTGAAAGTGAATATATGATAAATGCTTCAATAAAGAAGGGTTCGTACACGAAATTCGGTACTGAGTATCCGATACCAAAATACATAAGTCATTGATCAAAACGTCTAAAAATACTGAATACTGGAAAGAGTGTTCGCAGCGGAAATTGGATCATTTTCTAAGTCTACATGTATGAAGACATGTAAACCCCCAAGAGTTAATGCTAATTGAGTTCGACAAAACCATCGCTGAGCACTCCTCCTTGACATCACAACTCAACCTGCACATTTATAAATACATGCAGGGCTGAGTACAAAAGTACTCAGTAGACACATGCCGAAATCGCATTCATACTAATATAATTGTCATGCCATTGTAAGTGAAACATACGGATTTTATTTCTAAAGAACCTATGTTCACTAAATTCTTTTGTGATTCTTAAAATTCGACTGCGCAGTCTAAGTTCTGAAGTAATCAATCATATCTGTAATTTATGTGTGTTGGGAAGGTGGCCACCTTCCACGGACACCTTGACCGGCCAACTCGCTAGATGACTCACGGTCCTTGTGTACACTAGTTCGAGTGGGGATGCTTACCCACTGGAACCCGAATTCGATTTCATAATCATAGCAGATATGAATCATACAAAACATAAAACATTTATGGCAAGACAATACTTGAAATATCAATTTCAATTCAAAAGCTATTTGAAAAGAAATAACATAAATGCGGATAAACAGGCATATTTTCTTTTAGTATAAGAAAGCCTACTTGAATAGCTTCCTTCGATAGGATCTGAATTCTTTCTCGTTTAGTATTTCCTTCTTCCGTAACCTTAATCGTAATTAAGAGGAAGATACTCCATGTGAGTATATAAAATCTATTTTATCTAAATAAAATGAAATAATATTCTATTATTTCATTAATTATTCTAATCCTTTGCTCGACTAATATTCGAGTACTTAGAGATTTCTATAACTATTTTCGTAGGATTTTAAATCATTCTTTGATTTATTAATCCCTTATATTTTATTTGCTTTACCCAATTAATTTAATAATGGGTACTATAATTATTCAAGATAATTTACTTGAAATAATTTAATTCTAAACTAGAATGCTAAATTAAGTCTTTACTAGATAGTATTAATTTAATTAATAATATTTAAGAATTTAATATTCATTGAAATATTACTACAAATTTTATAACTCAATCGATTTATTGGATCTAATCTAATTATTTATCCAATCCATTTAATTACTAATCTTTCCAAGGATTTAATTTATTAATCCATTTTTAAGAGATAATTTAATCCATTCTAAATACTTAATCTGGGCCCATTCTTAACATAATTAATTAGGCCCATTAAATTTTAAATCCAAGCCCAATTCATCATCATTTATTTCAGCCCACTATTTAATAAATTTCGACCCGTTAGATACACTTGACCCGGCCCATTTATTTTATCTTAAATTGTTGGCCCAACTGAATTAATTCCACACTTTAGTGAAATAATTTTGGGCTTCGTCTATTGGGCTCGGCCCACTCGATTTAATATCTATAGCCCATTACTAATTTGAAATTGGTCCATTTATTCTAGTCTTAAACCATCTTCATCCTAACCCTAGACACACACACACGTTTCGCTCGTCTCTCTCGCTAGTGTCTCTCTCGCCGTTCTCTACTCTATTCCTCCCTCTCTCGGTCGCTGCTCGCTCTCTCGGCTCTCTCCAGTCCTCGAGCTCTCTCTCTGTCGCTCTCCCTGTTTCTCTCTTTCTATCGATGCCACTTCTCTCGACTCGCGGCTGCTCCCGGTTGGGAAGCTCACCGGAGCACATCATCATCTAAGGTAAAATCCTTCTTTTTCCTATCTTTTTCTTGCTTCAAATTTTAATTCTGAACTACACATCCCTAAATTTTGATTATGGTTTGAAACCTAGTCCTAATACTTCCAGTTTCTAAATTTTTCAGTTCCCTCATTAATTCTCGATCTCTCCCTGCTCTCGCCGGAGTTCCTCCCGCCAGCCGTCGTCAACCTCAAGGTAGTTTCTCATCTCTTTCTTATTTCTTTCCAGTTTAGAATTATGTTTTCAGTTTGTAACACCTAAATTTCATTTATTTCTATTCCTCTCTATTTCTGTATTTAAAGTTTCAAAACGTGAATCTGCATGTTTAGATTTTCTTCTGAAATTGTTTTTAAAATCTCTTAATTCCTTACTCTCTGCCCTCTCCCTCGATCTGCAGCAGGGTGTTTAAACGTTTGGCCAAACCATAGTTTTTTTTATTCTGCATCTGAACCTGACTTCCCTTTTTTTTTTAAATTCAAGTTGTGAAAATGGAATAAGCTTTAGTTTAGTTAAAAGTTTTCAAAATCTAATTTGTTTAGATTTAGTGTTGGTTCGGCTAATTTGGGTTCTTGGACAAAAATTCTATAATTTCAGATTTCGTGTATAATGTTGCTACTGATTCTTCACCGTAATTTATTCTTGCATTTTAACTCCATAACTTATCATTTCTGCATGTTTTAATCCCTTTTTTTTATGTTTTGACCGAGGCTTTGAGGCTTAGGTGGAGAAGGATTAAGCAAGATTTTTGAACTCCAATTGTTTGGTTGCAATGTGAGGTAGTTTCTCTATTTTTAATTTCTGGGATTTTTATAACTTTTGAGTTGGTTTTCTCATTTTGGAATGTTTTGTTCTAAATCTGAATACATATATATATGTATGTATGTTCTGAAATCTGTGACTTGGTTCTTAAACAATTTAGAATCTAAACAAGCTTCTCAGTCTTCTAAGTTCTAGGCTTGCTAATTCTGAACTTTAAACATTTAAAAGCTTCTAAATTTTACCTCTTTGTTCTTAAAGTTTTGTGGAGGATGGAGTCTAAGTTCAGTTTTATGGAGTCTAAGTTCTAAGTTCAGTTTTGCTAATTCTGAACTTAACGTTTAATAGGACTAAGATATGAACCGTGTACATTCACACATATATACGTATATCTATGTTTTGAAAATCAGAATATGCATATGTTCTAAATTCTGAAATGTGTGTCTATGTTCTTATTTCTAATGCTTGGTATCTAACTGATGGTTTTATCTCCCTAATTCTGTTTTAAGGTAAAGAAATGCTTTAAAACTGAAATGTTAAAAGAATAAAATCAAAACATTAACTTGATATACCTCAAGAACTAATACTTCCTTGCTTTGAGATGGATGGGGTACTTCTTGTGGGGGAGGATTTGGGCAGAGTACTTCCTTAAGCTCTTATCAGATTCTAGTGATTTTTGAGACTATTTTGTAAGGTTTTAAGAGTGTGTTTGCTGGATGGCCGAGGTGTATAAATAGGCCATTTGGATTGTTATGCTGCACAAGAGATATCTCCTATGTACTTGAGTGTTACTGTTTAAATCTTTGAAAAAAAATCTTTCGTATCTTCCTATCTATATTTTATGTACCTAGCCTTAGTCTACAACATAGAGTTTGTTGCTGTATATTGCTGTTGTTGCTCTAATATCCTTGACTTTTGGGCATGATATCTAATTATGTGCAGAGATTGAAAGGAAGGAGTGCATCTTACATGTGGGAGTACTATTGCTTTTTGTTTCTCTCTTCCATCGAGGAAGACTTTCTCATTCAGCTTTTTTTTTTTTATCATTTGTTGACTGCTTTACAGATTTATATCTACAGAAAATCTGTAATATCTCTATTTACAGATTTTCCTTTTTGCCAAATCTGTATTCTGTACTCATAGGTCTTCAGACTATTTCTTTACTAGTTTGTTTAATTTATTCCTTATTGTATTTTATTTTTATTATAGTAGCTGTCATGACATAGCAAAATAGCCTCTATAGTTATTTACACGCCTGTAGCATACTGTACACTCATATATATATGTGTGTGTTTTATTTATTACTTATGTACTATTTTATGCAAATTAATAATTATTATCAACATACATACTGCTTTATTTATATAATAGATACTATAGGTTAATTATATTTAGTATTTAAGATGTTTATTGAATAATTATATCCAAACTTTTATATGATATATATATATATATATATCATTGTATAATCATCTTTTCAAACATTAATATTTTCTTTGTAGTATGTTGAATTAATTTATCAATTGTCTAATATAAATAAATCAATAATACCTTCCATGTATCATCATTCTATCAATGCCAAGTAATATTCATCTCTATAGTATATAAAATATACTACTACTTTGGTATACCTTTTCTAGGTGAATAATTTGTATCCCATTAAAGTATCAATATTCTTAAAACCTTAGTCTTGAATTGTATAAGTTTTTAATTACCATATCGAACTAAACCAATTATGCAACGCAAGAATTAATTAGTTACGCATTTTTGAATAACCTAATTAACTCAAAACGAATTCACATAATATCTAACATTATTCCAATAATTATATTATGCATGAATAATACTACTAATATCGATTAGCTAATCGATATTTTAAACTTTTATAATGAAATTTTCTTATCCTGATTTTCAGTATATGATAACTACTAGTAGAATAGCGGGATATTACAGCAGCACTTCTATACTTGATTATTTCTCTTGTCTTATTTGGTGATTTATTTTGTCATTTAATGTATATAACTTTCAGATTTGTTTGCTAAGTATTTCTCATAGACTAGCTACACATGGTATTATATTTCCTTATGTGTAAATTGCTATTTCACTTAGTCTAAGATTTATAGGTTAAAGAGTTGACTTCAAGTGCATCTAAGCACTCATAGCTTTCCAAATAATACACTCAACATATATGCATTTGTATGCCTATTTCAATAAAATATATGAAGACTTAATTATCATAATAATCCTTCATTAATATCACAACATATTTGTCTAATGGGTGCTTTCCTTCTTCTTCACTGTCGTGCACATATATACATATGTATCTCCTAATTAACACTTAATTATGTTGTAGTTGTATTCCAAGACCCACTTACTCATAGCCTAAGAAATTTTTTTTTAGAGGAGATTACATATTTACTAGTTGTCATCTTTTAATACATATTAATTATAAATAAATATATGAATATTTATGCGGGCAATATTTTTCACTAATTGATAATTTTTTTAATCGAGTTTGCTTCGAATAACTCTAACATGTGCAAGTTTCGATGACACTAAGTTTCTACGAATAAATCTTAATTACAAGAACATCTAATCTGGGGAATTATTATAAATTAGATTGAGGTTAAAAGAGCGGTTTATTACACTACTACATATAGTTTGCATGACAAACAATTGTTTTGTAAAAACCCAAAAAAACCCTAATTATTGAGCTTAAACTATTTAGTTATAAATTCTTCTCCTGAAGATTCTTATTTTTGCTTAAATTCACGTCTAATTTTTTTTACACGCCAGGACAATAAATATTTAATCGCATTGCATTAGCATCCATAAATTTTAAAAATTTACATGATATGATTCTATTAAATAATTGTGTTCTTGATTTTATTTATGTGGAATTATCATGTCATTTTATTCCATCTTTTAATGCTAAAGGAATTAAATTATAAATTTGTGATCTTATGAATCAATTTGTCATATATATATATATATAGGAGGCGGTTCCGGTACAAAACAAGAAAATAATATAAAATAAGAAATGATCTAAATCGTAGATTACTTTTGATATGACGGTTCCTAATTAATTAATATATAAATATGAAATAACTAATATGTCGGTTTTCATTGTATAAAAGCAATGCAACAAAGGTAAAAGAGAATTTATTGGAAAGGTTGGAGAAAAATTAGGTACCATATGTTTTCAAATATTTATTTTCCCACTAATCTAGATATTACTATCATTGCTTCAATTAATTATACTGCAAGACGCCATTAACATAACATCCCTCTCAACAAGCAACCTCCGAAAATCAATCTGCAAACATTGTTGTCGGAAAAACTGGTTAGACTTAGGGCTAAGGAACTAACACGGCGACGAGGGGATTTGGTAGATGATGACGATGATTTCGAACCTCCCTCAACAAGCAATCTCCGAAAAGCATTTTGTAGACTTTTGTCAATATTTGTTGTCGGTAACCATGGTTAGACCTAGGACTCAGGAACAAACGCGGAAACGAGTGCATTCGGTAGATGATGAAAATGATTTTGAAACTCCAACAAGGCACGGATATATATATATCAATGCATGAATTACTATTTGACAATGCAAACTCAAACAACTTTCAATGCAACATTTATACTGTAAATGTAATTGCATTATTGTGCATGTATAATTGCTCACTATATAAGTATTTTTTTTGTGCTATATATAGAATGACAACAAACAAAATAATATATTGTACTTCATGCATACTATACAGAATTATGATGCGACGCGACACTTTCAAACAATGCAGATATAGAGACTTAAAATAAGAATATAATATATAATTTATTTGTCACAGTGAAATCTCTTAAGTAGTTCTCTACAAATTACCACATTATCAATGCAAAACGTAATTACAAACAACATATATGTCGTAAATTCACCATCACCTTCCATCTCTTCCTTCTCAATGTAAATTATTCTCACAACATTAAAAAAACTGCATAAATGGTGTAACTGCCAGGAAAAAAAAATTTGATCTCCATATCACTTTATTTATGGTAACCGAATTACACCTTAACTTCTTTCATATCGCAATGCACATACAAGACAGAACGACCTCACGCAGAAACGATGCATATATGAAATATACGAGATGGAATAAACGCATAATTGAAGTAATTCATGTACAGGATAATGGAACGCAGACGATAATATATATTGTTCAATTTCGTAATGCAAAATTATAGTCTGGTTCTGTGAAAATTGTTGTGTTATCATTGCAACAACGTAATTAAAACAAATCTACCTGCCATGAATTCACAGTTTTCTTTCTAAATGAAAATTACTCAGAAAACGTTGGAGAAACAGAAACCAAAGGTGTAACTTACGAACAAGATTTAATAATCTTCAAATCCCATATTTTACTCTAACAATAGCAGTCATATAATGTAAGTTACTTTTTAAAATATTAAAATAATATTCTTAATCTTCATTGTAACCGTTTAGCCGTTTATAGCATTCGCTCTCCTATAAAAAATTACTATACTAACCTTAATCAATAATTATAGTATATTTTAATGTATTTAAAATTAATTAAAATTGTTTAATCGTAATCGTTCATTCATTGAATTTAAGGGTTGAAATAATTTCCTATTTTGTATTGTCACGTCCCCATTTCACTTCTCTAAGTAAAATTGAGAAAAACGTGACTAAAAGGGAAAATACGGATAATAAAACGAAACGAAAGCATTTACTTGAATGAGACTCGGGAACACCTCAGAATAAGTGATTATAACAACATCTTGAATCATGATAAACGGGTACAAGTCTGAAATACATAGTTCGACACGAATTACATAACTGATAAGTTATTAAAGCTTGAAAAGTCTGGCAGCGGAAACTGGATCAATATCTAGATTTACATGTATGACGACATATAAATCACCGAGAGTAAAGCATTAAGAGTGTTAGGTATCTTATTCTGTTGTTATTTTGTTTGTTGAACCTAACACGTGTGTTTTTGTGTTCTTCACAGGTTAGTGTGATGATTGGCTTTGCTGTTATGCTCCACACAACAAGCTAATGTTGAGTATGCAACTGAATTGCCACGTGGACGTTGACTTGGTGAGATGTACAACTGAAATGCACGAAGAAACT
>JAPKLX010000143.1:144360-177462 GCA_026898415.1 Leonotis leonurus
AGCAACCAACCGAGCTTTAAGCTTATCTAGAGTGCCATCTGCATTTGTTTTCACTCTATATACCCATTTATTTGATATAATTTTCATGGAAGGATCATAAGGTACTAGAGACCATGTATGATTATGTAACAATGCATGATGCTCAGCTTCCATAGCTTTAAACCACTGAGGAGAAGCAATTGCTTCAGAATCAAAAAGAGGTTTAGTAAGTAACACTACTGCAGAGAAGGCCTTTGGTTTAAAAATACCATTCTTAGCTCTAGTGATCATAATATGAGTATTTAGAGCTGAAGGAATATGTGCCACAGGAACAACATGATTTGAAGGAGGTAGAGTTGGAGATGAATCATGAGCAGAAAGGGAAGAAGAAACTGGTGATAATGAAGGAAAAGGAATAGGAGAGTTCCTAAGATGAGAGGAACCAATGTTCTGAGGAGAAGAAATATGTATAGGTAAATGAAGCAGGATTTGACTGTTGTGAGGATAAAGACTGTATGTGAGAGAAGGAATCATGACCGAGGGAACCAGTAGGAAGTGATGCAGAAGAATTAGTGTTGAGGAAAGGTGCAGAGGCTGAAGAGCAAGGAATGGGAAAAGGAAGTACAGGAGTTGAAATGATAGATGAAGAATTGGTGTTGACAGATGAAAACAAGCTCTCATATGGAAACTCAGATTCATTAAAATGTACAATGTCTGCAACATATAGCCTACCTGAAGGTCCTAGGCATTTGTACCCCTTGTGGTGTTCACTATATCCCAAAAATACACACTTGGTAGATCTATACATCAACTTATGAGTATTATATGGTTTAAGGTATGGAAAACATGCACAACCAAACACTTTGAGTGGCTTATAATCAGGTTTTTGTAGAAAGAGAGCTTGGAAGGGTGACATGAAGTTAAGACACGGAGTAGGGAGACGGTTGATAAGATAAGTAGAAGCTTGAAAAGCATCCCACCAAAACTGAAAAGGTAGTTTAGCTTGAGCTAGGAGAACAAGACCACTATCCACTATGTGTCTATGTTTTCTCTCAGCTCTCCCTTGTTGAGAATGCACATGTGGACAGGAATGTTGGAATTTAATACCAAGAGACTGTAGAGAAACAAGAGGTCTAAACTCCCCTCCCTAATTAGTTTGTAGAAGTTTAACAGTGGTGGAGAATTGACATTTTACCATTTCAATGAATTGTTTAACAATATTACAAGCTTCAGATTTGAGTTTTAGAGGAAAGATCCAGGTAAATCTGGTGAAATCATCAACAAAGTGTATGTAATATTTATATCCAAGTGTAGAAGAGATATATGCTGGTCCCCATAGATCAGAGTGGATGAGTTCAAACGGTTTAAGAGTTTTAACAGATTGTGAAACATGAGGTTTTTGATAAAGCTTGCCAAGTTTACATGCTTCACAAAAGAGCAGAGAAGAAGCAACAAAAGGTAAAGACATTTCAGTACAGACTTTAGCTAAAACAGTAGGTGAAGGATGTCCTAAGGCTCTGTGAAGTGTATTTACATCAGTTTTATTTGAACTAGCTAAGAAGGAAGAAGCTGCAGGCTGAGCTTTGTGAAGAGCAGAAGGCTTCAAGGCTGTTGAGGGGCAGAGTTTGGAAAGATCCAGGTGATAGAGACCATTAGAGAGGTGTCCCTTGAGCAAAGGCTGGAGAGTTGTTTTGTCCTTGACAAGGCAATGGTCATGGTGAAATTCAATGAGTATATTGTTGCCTTTAGTAAACTGAGATATGCTCAAAAGATTTTTAGTTATGTGTGGCACATATAGAATATTATTCATCAACAAGGAACCAGAGGAGAGGTTAAAGGATGATGTACCAATGGAGGATATAGGAAGCTGAGCACCATCTCCAACCGTGAGAGTTTCACTTCCAGAATAAGGTGCATTCACTTTGAGATTGCTTAAATCATTGGTGATATGTGTAGTAGCACCACTATCCACCAACCATTGATCCTCTTCAGCAATATCTCCCTGCAAATTGTTAAATTCAGACATATAAGCTTGAGCTTGTGCATTAGGATATGAAGGAGAATTCTCCAAACTAGTGAAGTGCACATCAAAGCGCCTGAAGCACTTCATGGCTATATGTCCTGGTCTTCCACATATTTGGCAGCTAACTTGTGTAGAAGACTTAGTAAAAACACCACGGGAAGCAAAACTCCTGGAATTACTACTTCGTCCACCTCCTTTATGTGCTAAGAAAGCACTTTGATCTCCAGTAGAAGCAGCGGAATATCCAGAATCAATCATGTTCTGTTGCTGAAGTAGTCGAGTTTCATAGGACTAAAACAAGGTTTGCATCTCCTGAAAATTAGGTGTTTCACTCTTATTCATAACATTCACCACAAGAGCTTCATATTCCAGTCCAAAACCAGCCAGCACATACATGATAAGATCATCATTGGAAATAGACTGTCCAGCAGCAGATAATTGATCAGCAAAACCTTGCATTTTCATAAAATAATCAGCCACAGAGCTATTGTCCTTCTTTGTAGTTTGAATAAGCATCCTTAAATGCATGATACGAGCTTTGGAATTAGCATGAAAGAGACGCTCAAGTATACCCCAAAACTCCAGTGAAGAAACACTTCTTAGCACATGCCCTATCATGCTTTCTCCAACAGATGAGAGCATCCAGCTTAGCAAAAACTGATCGCGACGAATCCAGGTAGTGTAAGTAAGATTTGGAAGAGGATTTGCAAGGCTGGAAATGAGAGTTGCAGGTGGAGGCCTTGCGGTGGAAGCAATTAGATCCTCAAAACCATAGGCACGAATAGTACATAGAGTTTGAGCTCTCCAATGGTCATAGTTGTTACGGTCAAGCTTAACTAGAATGGGAGGAAAATGAGGTTAGGTGAAGTTTGAGGATGACGAACCAGTCGCCATGGAAAATGAAAAAAAAATGAGAAGCAGTTATGGGTGGAAGAAGGCTCGTGATACCATGTTAGAGTAAACTAAGAGAGATTTGAAGAGTATTGAAGAGTAGAGAAAAGATATAAGAAGAGAGAAGTTTTCATTGATAATGGAAAAGAGAATACAAAAACATTGAATGAATAGTACAGTGTGCTCCTTATTTATAGACTTTTGCACACGATCCATACCTCTCTTCTTAACCATTCTAGAGTAAACTAAGATAGTGCTAGATACTTCTTCTCCAAACTAACACTCAACAACTGGCATAACTACCTCTAACAACTTTGATAACAACTCTAACAACTCTACCTTTCCTCACTCTATTTAGTTATATAGAAACTCCAACATTCCCCACCGTGGTTGATACGCCTCCTATAGTACACACGAGCTTCACCGGAACTCCCACGAGGGGTGGCCCTCACGAGGGCAAGAGGTGTGGCGGCGACAATCACGAGGATAGCCACCGCGCGCAAGGCTGGAGAATAGTGCTTCACTCCCATTTCTACCTTTGCTGTTCTCTTTCTTAACTAAGACAAAATCTATATATGTTTACGTACTTGTGCTTTTCTAATTTTGATTTGTTGTATTTCAATCTATGGATTCACCCCTATTTATACTTGTCGTTGCACCCTCCTTTTTGTAACGAATATTAGATTATGCATGCATAGCAAGTTGTAAGTCTCAGTAACTACTACTAGCTAAGGCTAGGGCTATATTTAGGTTGGGTTTGATCTATATATGTAATGATTTCCATTAATAATAAGTCATGAGATTCCCTTTCCTTATTTAATTATATATATGTGTTTTGTTTCGCGGTTGTTTAAACTAAATTGGAAGTATATAAAATTAAATGCGATATAAAAGCTCTATACTTTTTGTGTATTTTTTGCCAAGCTTCCTATTCGATTTCTCTAGGGTTGCGTTTCTTTTGTAAATAATATTACCTCATATATCTAAACGTTCAGACTCCTTTAAATGTTTAAAATAACTGTATTTATATTATATTTTGCAAAACTAATAATCTTTACTTGTAATTTTGATTTTCGACTCTTGCTCTTAGGGAGGATGCTCGTCAACTGTACATTTTTAAATATGGATACATCTAGTTGCTTTCATTAAGATTTTAATAATACCGTGTACGTATATTAGCTTAATGAAAATAGATTAATGTCCGAAATAATAATCTAACAGGACTTTAGATGCTTGGTAACTTGCATTTAGGTTCTACAAATCAAATCCTTTCAACGGAAATGTCAAATTGAAATCTGAAATAGTAATTGCTTATTAATTATCTACTGAAATATATATTATACAGAAAATAAATAAATTAATTGTATTTCTCTTAATCTCTCATCTCTCTTTAATCATTTTTGCATTGTAGGTGGGGATATTTGATTTTTTATCTATTTTTCCCTCCAATTTGATTGTCTTTTTAATGTTATAAATGTCTCAAATTCTTCTTCTTATCCTTATGAGATTAATTAGATTGTGTAATTTGAGAAAATGTTGGGTTTTCTATCCAGATTAATTGGCTTGTGCAATTTGTTAGATGATGATGAATATTATATTTGTTGTTCTTGTATGTTTATTCTTTTTTTCTTTTTTTTTTCTTTATTTGCATCTCTTTATTATTGTAAGATAAAAATTAAAATTGTGCAATTATACATTTGATGATGTTTAGTATGTGAATATTTATTAAATTTTATTTGATTTTTATTCATTTTGATTTGTAATTGATGATATATGGTAAATTATTGTATGCAATATGCCTCTTAAAAATATGTCTAATGTTCATAAGAGAAAAATGAAACAAAAGGAGAATGAAGTAATATCACTTTTTTCAAGTTGAAATTAATCAAGACTTATCTACGATCAACTATGTCACAAGATAGATTGAATAATTTGACTATGCTATCAATTGAAAAAAAAAAATTAGTTGACCAATTGGATTAGACAGAACTGATAAATACGTTTGCCTCTAAAACTACAAAACGTATTGCATTTTTGCAAAGGTGTAAATGTAAGAATTATTTATCTGTTTTTATGTAGCTATATATATATATATAGTGTCACTTTTCATATTATTTTTCTTGCATGACAGGGACCTATTTTTAAATTACGGCTTAGGGCTCCATAGGACTTAGGTACAACCCTGGTGCCTAGCATAGTTAGACTTCAACAGAAGACTAAATGTAAAAGGACCAGATCGATGAAAGACATATCATGTCCATAGGCAATCTTATGTGTTCTTAATTATAGATCAGCTAACATGTAAAGATAAGTTAATAATATAATAACTTAGTCTATAGAGCTTGATCTTATTTAAAGTCATGTACTAGAGCATATAATCAATCTGTAAGGACATATCGTGAGTCACGATCTGTGTTATAGGATCATACTTTTAGTAAAATGTTAAGTCAAAATGTAAAGACAGAATCTAAGTAACAATCTGTCTATAAGGACTTAATCTTTGAAGTATTTAGACTTAGCTTTAGGAGCATCACAGAACAGAAGCATGAACGAAGAAAATATATGATCAACACAGAAAGTGTTAATACAAAATAGCTCATCACTCAGAACCAGAGGACAAAAGGCGCAAAGTTGACCTATACTAAAGGGATCAAGATATGTAGTAAGATCTGTTGATAAGAGATCAACTTACGCTTTAATTCTTAGTTAGTATACATATCACAATATAAAGGAACTGAACATGAGTCATGTTCTGGTCCTATCATAATCTGTACTAGACTTGGAATGACTAAGATACTGAATTGTAAAGAAGTAGAACATAAGTTATGTTCTATATCTATAGAGCATTGAATATAGACTAGTACTGGAGGACTTTCAAGACAGAATGAAGGTGTCATTCTGTATACAACACAGAACGCATGAAACTTTATGTCCAGATAGTCTCTCTATCAAGAAGCTAAATGAGAGTATCAATATGTATCTAACAGATTGATCAATAGAGTATGATGAGACAACTCAAGAATTATCAAAGAAGTTTTGTGTTCAAATAGAACCAAACACGAGCTGCTCAACAAAGATTGGAGAAAGCTACAGATCTACCTAAATGAATCACAACTGACATGTCTATGCAACATCAGACCACACGTCGGATGACACATAGGACATACTCCAACGGATAGATTTATAGTCAGCTATCTATGGTCAAACGGACTATTAATGCTAGATGTAAAAGCTGCATGACATCAACGGCTACAATTTTCTACAGCCTTATAAATACACCACACCTTCCAAATGAAAGAAGCGAAAAAGAGAGAGAGAGTGATGTGTGAAAATGAGTGAAAAGATATCACTGCGTGGAATAGTGGACTCACGAGAGTGAATTAATAGACTGGAAGGAGAGTGGGTATGAAAGTCAGTGCATGCATAGATTCCCAGAAATTAAGCTTCAAGGTTGTAAGATTCTCACCAGTATTCAAAAGTTCACTCAACACCAATTTTTCTATAAATACCCTTCGAGTGTTGTAACTTTGTAAAGAATCACATCCATATTTATGAGAATCTCATATCCTAGAACTAACAATAGCTTAGCATATCAACAACCATAGTTCTAGTATCCTTCATAGTCCCAAAACTGTAAAAGAGGTCTAAACACAAACCCCCACTCAGATCTCGTTCTCAGCGAGTTTAAATAAGCAAGTTGTAAACTTGGTCTCAACGAGTATAAATAAGAAGAGAGTACTCGTACTCAACGAGGATAAAGAATTGAGGAATCCAAGGTTAAAGGATTCATCGATCTAGCTTGATCGATCGTGGATGTAGGAGGTTTCCCGAACCATGTTAAACAATGTGTGTTCTTTACTTCCTGCATTATATTCATTGATTCTGTATTTACACTTCACCAGCGAGCAGATCACAATTTGCAAATTGTGCACTTGAATCAATCTCCTAAAGAACACTCGACTTTAATAACAAAATGTTTTTCTAAGTATAGAGCAAAATAAAACATTCACAGCTTCCAAATTCATAATCTGTGTCAATAACAAACGTTCCGGTAAGCTTCAGAAAGCCACAAGTCGTTCTGTCTCTTATATAGATTGCTCATGATCTGCGTTGAGAATCATAGTTGGAAAGATTCATTATCTCCACTTTAGAGATGTGTTCTGTCACTTTACACAGCTCTCTGTCTAAGCACAGAAACTGTCTCGACCTGCTACATTATGCAGAACGCGCGAAAATTAGTAGTGTGGTGTATTCCCCCCCCCCCCCCCCTCATACACCACACTTGCTCTAACCGAGATCCCAGCATACAATAAAATATTCAGATGAAATTATATCATATTTAAATAAATTTAGTAATTTAGTTAGATTATATTCGAAATTTAATTTAATTATTGACTTGGTTTAATTAATTTTCTTATAAAAATTTATTTTATTTGACTCGAATTTCAGTATTACACACTTTAATTTGTTTATTTTAACTTGATTTTGATATCTAATATTTTGAGTTATGCTTAAAAATTTATTATTGTCCTCATTTTTGGTTTAATCATGAAAACTGTTTGAACTAATGTCTTTAAATCTAAGAAGTGTACAATTCAATTATGGATAAAAAGTGCATCATTTGTAATTGATTTGGTACTCATATGTAGTATTAAAGACAGACTTGAATCGAGGTTGGGTGTGATTACGTTCACGAACTGCTTCGTACAATTATGGAATAAGAAATCTTCGTCGTTGAATCATTCGGTGTTGCGTAGATTTTTGGACAGAGTTTCAGCACTTAGAACTTTTATGATAACTCTCGTATATGATCACGCATATGTTCGTGTGTCTTTTCCAGATGTTGTTGCAACTTCTATAGGCTCAGATTTTGAATTCTGACCGTTGGGTTGATTAACGAGCATTAACTGCTTGATTGCCAATCACAAATTTGAATCCCTAATTGATCATCTTGCCATGTAGAGAAAAATCAACGAGATCTCGTTGATATGGTAACAGATACGCTGATTGAACTATTTTCATCTTTGATCTCTGATTGATTCTCCTTCCTTCTTTGAAAATCCTGATGACGTGACATAAGGATGAGATTCTCTTTAAGTACATCGGGTGACACATTGTATACCCAGATAACTTTGAGAATATCAGATGACTATGAAAAACTTCAGATGACTCATTGTATATCCGAAGATTACATAATCTCTAACTTAGTGATCTGTAAGGGACATGTTCACTCATCATGTTGGTCAGGTCAGGTTCACTTCCAGTGAGGTGGTCTGGTCCAGATTTGCTCCTTAAGTTGATAAGATCAGTTGGGTGTAGAGCAGATTAGGTCCAGGTTGAGTGTCCTTATCACGTTTTCTGCTTGCATCAGGTTAGCTGATCTGCTTCAGGGTGTCAATAGGCTAACTAAACCAGATGACTTCATATAGGACATAATACTTAACGTATTTTGGTCATTTACAATTTAGTCATCAGCTAACATGTTCTAAGAGGTTGGCTTTCTATAGATAAGACTTTATAACTTAGTCTTTTCTTTACAATATACCAACTTGTTGGGTCCCGGGAGAGCAGGTGTGGTGTATGGCGGGGGGGGGGGGGGGGGGAAGAATACACCACAATCCAACGTTTTCGCGTTTAGCTGTGAACAGCAGGTTGAGAATCAGCTCGCTGTTTATCCCAAAACAGCTCGCTTGGAATAACGTTGATCTCCTCTGATGTAGAGAGAGATCCAGCTGCTCAAGTAAGTTCTCAACACAGAGTGAACATAATCTGTCAATGAGCAGATAGACTGGCAGCTAGCTGGAGCATACCAGACGATCTGTCCAACTACAGATCATGTGCGAAAGCTGTCTATATGTTTTTGGCTGCTCTTACACTTAGAAAATATATTTTATTTATACCGAGTGTTCTTTAAGAGATTGATTCAAGATGCACAGCTCGCTTAATTAGATAAGTTCGCTGGTGAGTGATAAACAAAGAATCAAAACAATGCAATGCAAAATATAAAAGAACACACAATATTTAACGTGGTTTGGGAAATCCCCTACGTCCACGGTCGAACAAAGCTAGATCGATGAATTCCTTAAACTTGGATCCCTCGCTTATTTATGCTCGTTGAGTACGAGCCAAAACTCGCTTATTTATTCTCGTTGAGTACGAGATTACAACTCTCTTATTTAAACTCATTGAGTACGAGATTTGGGTTTGATTTTATATTCGTTCTTCCTCCAAGCTTTTGGTTATGGAGGAAACTAGAACTATGGGCTTTGAAGGCTCAAATCTAAGATAAGTTCTAGTGGGTGAATCTTCAAAATAATGGTGATTTCTCTCTAATTTACAACACTCAAGGATGTATATAATCTATATCTAGTGTTGAATAAATCAATGAAAACTGGAGAGAATCTTGTGGCGTTGAAGCTTTTTATGGCAATGTAACAAACACCATTTTTGAAGAAGGCGTGAAATATATATAGTCATATTTGAATTATAGCCGCTGGAAGTCTTTGCAGCTTTTAAGGTAAGCATTAAATGCTCTTTTGACCGTTGGCTGTAGACTGTACTTCTAGCCGTTGGAGTTAGTCCTACGCTGATGTTGACGTGGCATAGGACAGGTAGCTTATCAATTTAGGTAGATTCTAGCTTCCTCCAACTGGAATGAGCAGCTCGTTTGGCTCATAAGAACAGGTGGATTAAACAATCTGTAGGTGAACGGGTTGTATTCAACAAACATTGAGATGATTCCCCATTAACAACAGATCGATCTGCTATCGATCTGTTCAATCGATATGTTATACACAGATCGTTTTTCTTGTTTCTTCTTGCACAGCTAGCTGTCCATCTCATAATGCAGCTTGTTTGTGCACTTGTTGGTCAATATGTTAGACATAAGTCGTTTATAACGATCTGTTCCTTGTATATCTTCTTATGCAGCTTGATGTCAACCTGTTTGATACAATGTTGATCTTATCGTGTTGCTTCTTGGTCTTCTTATAGACCTGTCCATCGATCTAACGATCTGTCTTTGATCTAACCATTTGTCCTCGATCTAACGATCTATCATAGGTAAGTATGATGGCCTCCTGTGCGATAAAATAGATGCTATAAAAACTAAGTCTAGATAGATTAGGTTAGTCCTATGAACAGATCGTTATCTCAATCTGTTCTCACATTTTGACTTAACCTGCTACATAACAAGGTCGATCTTTATAGCACAGATCGTTAATTTAATCTGGCCTTACAAGTTGATCTCCCTTCTAATAGATAGACAAAATAAAATCAAGCTCTATGACACAAGTTGTTAATTGAACCTGATCTTACAAGTTAGTTGATCTACTATTGAGAACACAGATGGTTCCTATGGACACGATCTGTCTTTCATCGATCTGTCCTTACACTTAGCCATCTGTTGTCTATCTAATCTAGACACAAATAAAGCATAAATACCTAAGCATCAATATACATTAAAACGTAATCACCATTTAATATCATGCATCTATATTAAGGTTTCGCATCATCAAAACATATAAATAATGATTTCCACAATCATCAAAAAGGTTCCCATCAATTTCCCCCTTTTTTATGCTGTCGAAACCATCACAATAAGATTAAACACATTTACGTGAAAATGCAGAAACCACTTACCTTATTACCTAGACACGATCTGGACATGAGCTAAGATGTTTGATGCTTCCTTAACCATCTGATTCTCCCTTTTTGATATAAACTACATTTGATCCTCAAATATTTCCCCCTTAATGATAAGCCTCTATTGCCCTTTTTTTGGCAAGGATAAGTTCAATTTATATTTCCCCCCTTTTCGGCATTATCAAAAAAGGTCATCAGAAGTCCAGATTGATATCTCCTTCTTGGCAGGTAGTTTGTCTAGTTTGCTCTTCAGCAGTGACTTGTTTTCTGAAAGTTTCCAACTTCGGATTCTGATTTTCTAATGAAATGACTTTTCCGAAGCGAAACGGCGAGACGGTCAGGACGCATAGTTTCGCCATGCGTTGCAGGCTTCTGGAGCCAAATTTCATCTTTTTCTAACTGATATGTGCAATATTTTTATGACAATCATCGATCTGTGATTTTCGAACTGCATTATACTTGAAGAATAGTTAATTTGACCTCCTTGAATATGTACTGGGGTGCAATGATGATCTGGTAGCTCTTCATTCATATGGTCTATTCCCCCTAGATGAGTGGTCTCCTTATTGAGTTTTGATACCACCTATGAGTAGTGGTCTTGTCCATTTGAGCTTAATACCACTTGATGAATTAAGAGCTTCATCTCCTTGAGCTTGATACAATTAGTTGAATTTTTTTTTTTTTTTTGAATTTATAATCCAATGACATCTCTTGTTGACCTGGGTGTTAGTGTCAGCTGATCAAACTAAAGCTTCCACCTGTTGGTCAATCTGCTTTGAATATATTAGGAGAGAGCTGTAATGGGGTATGCTAGTTGGCTTCTTTCTGCTTTAGACAGATGCATCCATAAATTTGATTAAACGTTCCCAATTTCATTTACTTAGCACCATACAATTGATTCTGAAAGAAGACATGAAATAACACAAGATAATTCATTCTTATTAGAAGTTAATTAATAGAACAACTTATTATAATTGAAATACAAGTAGATAGAGATAATTTGAATTGGCAGTATCGAACAGCTAGCTGATACAGGCTTAAGTTGGTTCCCCCTTAATCTGCTATCTATAGATAAACATGTTTGCATGCTGAATTTTTATAGTTGCTTTGTAGACAGGCAGCTTGATGAATGCAGTTGGCTTTTAATATTGTGAGCTCTTGTTGCAGCTTGCTGGTAATTTGATGATCTTTATCTGTGAGCTCCATCTTTCATTTGCATTCCCCTTTGCTAAAATAATCCTTGAACTTCATGGGGTTAAGTTGCTTCCTGCTGTGTACCCCTTTTTAACTATCTGGGCACTGATTTGTGTTGTGAGATGTTTTGACGTCATGTGTTGTCTTCCTGCTGGTAGTACAAATCGTTACTGATATCCTCTTTGTTGGTTGATCTGTACTTTGATACTTATGTCCAATCCATGGAAGCAATAACTGCGGCTCTAGCTCGTCAGTGATCCGGTTTAGTCCATTTTGACAATTCAAATCGTTACTGTCATCGATGTTTCTCGCTCCTTCCTGCATAGGAACGTTAGATAAATCTATTGACAATTCAGATCGATTAGAATTTACCACATTAGAATCATCCTCATCTTCTGAAATTCGAGCCAGATAGGCTACGTCATCTGATGATGAGCTTGAGGAAGAATCTGTGGAATCCTTGACTACCAGAACAACATTCTTTCTTTTGAGCTGTCTGTCGGAGTTCGTCGAGCTACTTGAGTTCTCCTGCATTCTATCGTGTTAGAGCTTCTTGTACTTGTTAGCACGTACTTCAAGCTCTTTGAATCTCCTAGTCATGGAGACATATTCTTGCATAAGTTGTTCATTCGAAAACTCTTCTTGAGCTTCGCTGGTGGAGGTCATCTTTGAAGATGATATTGCTTTAAATGCAACCTCTCTTTTCATTTTGGCTTCAACTTCTTTGTTGACCTTATTTGTGTCATGAAGTCTGTTAATTTCATACTCATTACCTAAAAGAATATTGGATATATCATCACAAGATAGAGAGTTGAAATTTGATCTTGTTTGGATCAATGCAACATAGATATGCCAATTTGCAGGTAGAGCTAGGATGATCTTCATGTTTAGTTCTCGCTGGGTGTATTTGTTTGGGCACATGGATGCAATTTCCAGTGCGATCTTTGTGAATCTGTTCTGCATCTCTTGAATCAATTCACTGGGCTTCATCCGGAACTCTTCGAACTTGTTGCAGGCAATAGATAGCCTAATTTCCTTCATCCCCTCTGACCCCAAGCTTAATTGCTTTAATGTATCCCACATCTCTTTGGGGCAGTTTCTAGGTGTTTAATCTTGGCCACATATACGCCATGTACGGTACTCGATATGAGCCCTTTTGCGTAATTTTCCAACACAGGGGCCCTACGTTATGCTCTTGTGAATGTCATGGGATATTTAAACTTTTTCACTCCAGCTTGGTCTCCTTCAGTCTGCTCCTCTCCATCTTCATAGATAATGACTGGTCCATTTTGGATAATGTCCCACATTTGAACATGATAAGCCTGTATGCACATTTCAATTCTATAACTCCATTCATTGTAGCCTTCGATGGAGAAGACTTTGAGAGATCTAAGAAGATTAGAATCCATATGCAACAAAATGCAACAAGGGATGAAAAAAAAATTCTAAGTAAGGATCTATTCAATTGACCACGCAGGTTGGAAACCCGTGTAAAAGATACAGTGGTCGGTTGAACCACTGCTCTAATACCACTTGTTGGGTCCCAGGAGAGCAGGTGTGGTGTATGGGGGGGGGGGGGGCAATACACCGCAATCCAACTTTTTCGCGTTTGGCTGTGAACAACAGGTTGAGAAGCAGCTCGCTGTTTATCCCAAAACAGCTCGCTTGGAATAGCAGTTGATCTCCTCTGATGTAGAGAGAGATCCAACTGCTCAAGTAAGTTCTCCACACAGAGTGAATATAATCTGTCAATAAGCAGATAGACTGGCAGCTAGTTGGAGCATACCAGATGATCTGTCCAACTACAGATCGTGTGCGGAATCTATGTATATGTTGTTGGCTGCTCCTACACTTAGAAAATATATTTTATTTATACCGAGTGTTCTTTAAGAGATTGATTCAAGATGCACAGCTCGCTTAATTAGATAAGCTTGCTAGTGAGTGATAAACAAAGAATCAAAACAATACAATGCAAAATATAAAAAAACACACGATATTTAACATGGTTCGGGAAATTCCCTACGTCCACGGTCGATCAAAGCTAGATCGATGAATCCCTTAAACTTGGATCCCTCGCTTATTTATCCTCATTGAGTACGAGCCAAAACTCGCTTATTTATTTTCGTTGAGTACAAGATTACAACTCTCTTATTTAAGCTCTTCGAGTACGAGATCTGGGTTCGGTTTTATAATCGTTCTACCTCCAAGCTTTTGGTTATGGAGGAAACTAGAACTATGGGCTTTGAAGGCTCAAATCTAAGATAAGTTCTAGTGGGTGAATCTTCAAAATAATGGTGATTTCTCTCTAATTTACAACACTCAAAGATGTATATAATCTATATCTAGTGTTGAATAAATCAATGAAAACTGGAGAGAATCTTGTGGCGTTGAAGCTTTTTATGGCAATGTAACGAACACCATTTTTGAAGAAGGCGTGAAATATATATAGTCATATTTGAATTATAGCCGCTGGAAGTCTTTGCAGCTTTTGCAGTAAGCATTAAATGCTCTTTTGACTGTTGGCTGTAGACTGTACTTCTAGCCATTGGAGTTAGTCCTACGTGGATGTTGACGTGGCATAGGACATGTAACTTATCAATTTAGGTAGATTCTAGCTTCCTTCAACTGGGATGAGCAGCTCGTTTGGATCTCATAAGAACAGGTGGATTAAACAATCTGTATGTGAACATGTTGTATTCAACAAACATTGAGTTGATTCCCCATTAATAACAGATTGATCTGCTATCGATCTGTTATACACAGATCATTTTTCTTGTTTCTTCTTGCACAACTAGCTGTCCATCTCATAATGCAGCTTGTTTGTGCACTTGTTGATCGATCTGTTAGACATAAGTCGTTTATAACGATATGTTCCTTGTATATCTTCTTATGCAGCTTGATGTCAACCTGTTTGATACAATGTTGATCCTATCGCGTTGCTTCTTGGTCTTCTTATCGACTTGTTCATCGACCTAACGATCTGTCTTCGATCTAATAATCTGTCATTGATCTAACGATATGTCCTCGATCTAACGATATGTCATAGGTAAGTATGTTGACCTCTTGTTCGATAAAATAGATGCTATAAAAATTTAGTCTAGATAGATTAGGTTAGTCCTATGAACAGATCGTTACCTCAATCTGTTCTCACATTTTGACTTAATCTGCTACATAACAAGGTCGATCTTTATATCACATATCGTTAATTTAATCTGGCCTTATAGGTTGATCTCCCTTCTAATAGATAGAAAAAATAAGATCAAGCTCTATGACACAAGTTGTTAACTCAACCTGATCTTACAAGTTAGCTAATCTACTATTGAGAACACAAATGGTTCCTATTGACACGATCAGTCTTTCATCGATCTGTCCTTACACTTAGCCATTTGTTGTCTATCTAATCTAGACACAAATAAAGCATAAATATCTAAGCATCAATATACATTAAAACGTAATCACCATTTAATATCATGCATATATATATTAAGGTTTCACATTATGGTTTCGCATCATCAAATCATATAAATAATGATTTCCACAATTATCAAAAAGGTTCCCAACACAACTCTATAAATAAAGACAGGCTTGCTCCCTATCAGGTTCACTTTTAAATTAAGTGATCTATCTGTTACAATTTGAGCAGCTGGCTAGGTCTAACAAGCAAGACATAAAATAAATCTAAGTGTTTGTTTCGAAAGAACATCATCAAAACAAAATATTGTGAGAATTCCCAATAGATTTGATGAAAATGGTAAAGGCTCAGAGTTGCCATTCTTGTTCCCTTTCATTGGATTGAAATTGAACGGTCGACGTCTTTGACCAACATGCTGCCGAGTCAGGGTCTACATACTGAACGAAACTCCTTCTTCTCTGTTTTTCCCAGTAAGAATGACTTTATGTCTTCCTTTTCATCTATCTCCCCCTCACATTCCGCTGTCTTGCTACGATGTCGGGTTGTTAATTTCTCTACCAAATCTAGGTTTGTACACTCTGATTTTATAGGATCCAATCCACAACTTATTCAAATAACACAGAATTTTCTCCTATTCCTCCATCCAGTCGAATCTTACAAAGTCAAAAGGTCTACCTTTCAAATCACGCTACTTTGAACAATACACCTCCCTAAATTTATGAACCGAACCGAATTTCCGCTTAAGGAAGTCCTCGCTGCAATTAGATTAAGGATGAATACATGTATATAAAGATAACTTGGATTAAATGATGAATACATGTATATAAATAAGATTAAGGATGAATATATGTATATAAATAAATGAACTCAAGTAATTTGCGCTTCTTTTTTACACGAATTTGGGCAGGGAAGAGTAATTCTGTAACGAGAACGAGTAAAAATATTACATTTTCATCAACTTTAAGATGAATACGCGTACATAAATTTTAAATGAATTTGGTAGGACATATATGAATTTACAAAATATGAATTCCCCCCCCCCCCCCCCTTTAATACTATATATTTATAATATTTATTATATACTCTCTCCGTTCCAGCTAAGATGAGACACTTCTTTTGGACACGGTAATTAAAGAGTGTATGTTTAGATATAAAGTGATGATATAAATATATATGTTTTAAACTTGTGTGTAATAAAGGTGTTCTAAAAAGGAAATGACTCGTCTTACTTGGGACAATCCAAAAAGAAATACAACACATCTTAGTTGGGATAGAGAGAGTAATATTTGAATTTCTAGCACATATTAGTATATAGGTTTAAGATGAGAACCAATTAATTGATATATGGATACATGGATTTGAATTATGTACAAGGATATAAAAAATATATTCAAATAATTAGCAACTACTATTTTCTTTATACAATAATAAGTAGTTTATGAAACGAAAATGAGTACTAGAATATAAGTTTTTGTAAAATTTATTACGGGTTTGACTATATAGAATTCTAATAATAACAACTTGTAATTACAAGTATCACGAGTCTATTGATAATTGAGTCTATGAGTTAATATTTAATAACAAATATAAATCTATTGATAAAAATAAGTACTATCACATTGATTTGATCATAATGAATAGTGTGTGATGATACCGAGTTCTTGAATTATTTTATAATTAAGTTTTAAAAAAATAGCAAGCGTATCGTATGCAAATTCACATAATTAACTACTTTTATTATACAAACTTATGAATAGATAGTTCATATATTTTTCTATAATAAATAATAATATCAATTTTTAATTAATTTTAAATATACGTGCACATAAAATTGAAATAAATTTTTTAAATTGTGTAAAAGTTGAAAATAAACATATATTATTTTTAGTATTATATTATTATGAATTATTAATATATATAATATAATACTTCATCTGTCCCACCTCAATTGTCCCATTTGCTTTTGACTCGCATACCAATACTCACTTTATTTATTTCTCAACTACTTCCACTACTTTCCACCTACTTTATTACTCTCACAACTTTTATCCAAAAAAGGAAATGGGACAATTGAGATGGGACACCCCAAAATGGAAAGCGGGACAATTGAGCCGGGACGGAGGAAGTATTAAGTTTGAATGAATGTATTCAAACTAGACTATGCGTTATTAGATAAAAAAAACATGTAATTATCTTTTAATAAATGGTGTATGAAATAGTCATTTCAAATAAAATTTAGGGAGGGAATGTTCTATAAACCCTTTGGAAACTAAAAATGATATACCGATTTTATTGAAACCCTTATTGCCGAGGATTTGCAGAAGACAAAGAAAAGCTGGAGAGCAAAGAAAAGACTGAGTGAGTGTTAAATTAAGGAGATAGAGATGGAGATGGAGACCGACGAAGAACCAATACTAGCATTAAAGCAGCAGTTGGAATCACGCGCCGACAGCCTCCGCGCTGCGCAGCTCGACCTCATCGCGTCCCTCCACAGCAGCAACCTCGTTCCCGACCTCGTTTCCTCTCTCGATCTCTCCCTCAAAGCCATCTCCGCTTTCAACACCAAACCCTTCACCCCTCTCTCTCAGATTCTCCCTTCTCACCCCCTCCCCACCAAACCCCATCCCATCTCCAAAACCCCATCGGAAAACAATAACCTCAAATTGCCCTCCTCCTCCCCTCTTTCCCGCCCTTCTCCGAGGGCTCTCATCGAAGAAAGTGGTGGCCCTCTCTCCGTGGTGCGGTCCATGGTCGCCGTTTGCTTGCTGGAGAGGGTGCCCTTCAACCCCATCGATTCCTCCACCGTTCTCAGAAAACTGGAGAATGACACGTCAGCCACAGCGGCGGAGAGGGCAGCACTGAGGGAGCTGGGGGGCGAGTCGGGGGCTATTCTCGCAGTCGAGATGGCGTTGAGGTCTATGGCGGAGGATAACGGTGGGGTGGAGCTCGAAGAGTTTGTGGTGAGCGGTAAGTCGAGGGTGATGGTGATGAACATTGATAGGACTAGGCTTTTGAAAGAGTTGCCGGAGACGAAGCAGTTGAGTGAGGGTGATTGGAATGATGAGAGTAGGGTTGGTGGTGCAATGGTGGGGAAGAGTGGGGATGGTTTGATCGGCGGAGGAGGCTTTGGTGTTGGGAGAGGAATGCTGCCTGATATGTGGATGGGGGGAGCGATGATGATGGGGCCAAGGGGGATGGGGATCGGGCCGAGAGGGATGGGGATGATGGGAGTGCCGAGAGGTGTGGGGGTGCCACCCCCAATGCAAAGACAGCCATCAATGCTCCCTAATGCCCTTGCTCTCAAGCCGAGGACGGAGGAGGAGGATATGAAGGATCTAGAGGCTTTAATAAATAAGAAAAGTTTCAAAGAAATGCAGAAGTCGAAAACGGGAGAGGAGCTTCTCGACCTCATCCATCGACCTACTGCTAAAGAGACTGCTGTGGCTGCTAAGGTTTCTGCTCTTATAAAGTCCCTAATGTTGATTTTCTAACTTATGCTTGCTTTGTGTTCCATGTTTATGATGGTTTAGAATCAGTCCACTTAGAGCAATTTACGACTATTAATTAATACTTGGGTTATTGTCTTTTTATATCTGTCATTTATCAGCTTATAGCTTTTTATGCCACAGAACATGGAAATGTTAGACGGCTCTTGTCTTTCCTTTTCTTGACGAAGAGCTTTTTTTACAAGAAGCCTTGACGTAGACTGATATACATCATTCAAGATTTGGGTTGAACGCTGGTTTTACCTCTTATGCTCAATTGGTTTTTTTGATGTTATGATGATTACAGTTACTTTATAATCCAAACAATATCATTGATACTACTGAGTTCTGACACTTATTTAGTTTGGTGTTTAGTCAATGCTGATTCTTTACCTATTTAATTAGTTCAAAAGCAAAGGTGGTTCTCAAGTGAAAGAATACTGCTCAGCATTGACTAAAGAAGATTGCCGACGCCAGTCTGGTTCTTTCATTGCTTGTGAGAAGGTGAGTTCAGAGTGAGTTGTATCATGTGCTTCCTATACATGATAGTGTTAAGGTAGTTTAAAAACGAAATCAATGGAAAACTCAAAACTGAGTAGAAAAACTCCTCAAATGAGGCCACAGCCACAGGGAACCTGACAGCGAAGCACTTGTGCGAAATACGATAATCAAATATGCAAATTATAGAATTTGCATAACTATTTATTGATGTAAACCCTAGTCTAAGCCCATGCAAAACAAGGTAGGGCCTTAATTTTAGAAATAACTACCCACTCAATTAAACTAATAACTTCTAGCAACTTATAAATTCATAAGAATGATGGCAATCTTAACATCTAATAAGTAATAGCTCACCACTGACCTCTTCCTCGCGTTTGGAATCTTTGGATATTTAAATAGCTGCTAGCAATACAACTATATAGTGAGGTCACCATAATACATTTAACAGTTTAATTTTTTCTTTATTTAACATAGTTCTTTTTCGATGCATAATAAGAACCTTTGATGTCGTTATATCCAATGGAATAATTTTTATTCAACACAGGTTCATTTTCGACGCATAATTGCTGCCCATACAGATGTGAATTTGGGGGATTGTTCATTTCTTGACACCTGCCGCCACATGAAGGTGGATTTTTTATTTTATCATTTCCTTAGGTAATTTATTTGTTTATGTGGAGTGAAAATAGTAACGCTTTTTTACAATGTTTATTGACAGACATGTAAGTATGTCCACTATGAACTTGACTCATCTCATGATGTATCACCTATGATGATGGGGCAGGCTACTTTGCCTCCCTCGAAGCCATTGAAGCCTCAAAGTGCTCATTATTGTTCTGAAGTTGAACTTGGTGAACCACAATGGATAAATTGTGACATACGATCATTTAGAATGGATATTCTAGGTCAATTTGGAGTTATAATGGCTGATCCACCATGGGATATCCATATGGAATTGCCTTACGGAACTATGGCTGATGATGAAATGCGAACTCTTAATGTTCCTGCATTACAGACTGATGGTCTAATATTTCTATGGGTCACGGGACGTGCAATGGAACTTGGACGTGAATGGTATGCCTCTTTTATATGAGATTTCATTATCTAGAATATGTTCCCTTAGCTTACTTATGTGGGTTCCTTTATTTTTATTTTCTTCACTGTTTATTAATCATTTTTCTTTCATCCATTCTTATTCTTTTATAAGCAAGAAACATTACATTTAGGTATTAATGAGGAAAAAACATGAAGTCATCTAATCCCCTGAAGAAAGGGTATTTGATTGTGGCATATTAGGAGTACGAGTCTCATACTTTTTTTGCATATTTCTTATATTTCAAAAATACAAAAAACTAGATTTTTGACCCATAAGATTGATACTCTAGTGTTTTTGAATATACCGCCATGGTGGCACCATGGCGGATGGCGGTGGTGGTTTTTTAGGGTTTTGTCATTCTATGGCAGTAACTTGACAATTTTTGCATGGCGTCGTATGGCGGCCGCTACCGCCATGGGGTGTAACCCTGCCATGGTGGGTTATGTGGACGTTTTACTATAATTTGGTCAAATCCCATTGACCGGACCCATTTAGATTACCCATTTAGATAAAATTAGGGTTACACCTTATAATTTTAGGTTTTATTCTTCCTTTTCCACATTCCTTCCCACCTTACCATTCCAACCGGCGACGGGGCCACCAATGACCCACTCTCCGGCGACGGCAACTCTCCGATGAATCCTCCACGATGGCTGCAATTTTCTTTTTGCTTTTTATTTTATTTTTTTGCTCTTTTTTGGTTCTACAGTGCTACTTTTTTTATTTTCAATTTTCTTTAAGTTCTAATACATATAATATATTACTCCCTCCGTTCATGAAAGATCCTATCACTTTGACCCGGCACGAGTTTTAATAATGTGTTTTGACTTTGTGTAAATGTATAAGATTAGTGACGTTTGGGACCCACCATATTGAGTGGGGTTTGGGTCCCACATGATTTATTGCTTTTAATTGAGTTGTGTGTATGAGTTGAGTGGGTTCACTTACTATAAATTAAAAGTTTGAAATGTAAAGAAGTTTTATGAACAGACTAAAATGACAAAATGTAAAGAACTTTCGTGGACGGAGAGAGTCGATAGTATGTACTTATATTAATAATTTCATAATTTTTCTGTTGTTCATTTTCATTTTTCTGTATATATTAAATATATATATATATATATTATGACATTTATATAATATATTTTATTATAATATCTATTTTTCATTTTTTTATTTTTCTGTATACAGTATATTATATTATTATATAGTTATATATATTTTTACCAATGTAATATATATATATATATATATATATTATACCACTCCGCCATCTTAAAAAATTCGGCAAGGGAATTAATGAACATTTACTTAGCTTTAAAGTGTTGTAGTAATGTAAAGGGAAAAAAATAAGGGTGCAATTAGTGTTTACAAATTGCACATTTATTATCATTTAGCATCCCTTATTGTTTCTATTTTGGGTAATGCCTCTCTTTGGAGAGGGCATCCCAAAATGGAATACGTCTCTCTTTGAAGAGGACGGAGTGGTATTATTTTGTCTTAATTTTTTTTTTCTGGATATTATCTTCGTATGACGGGGTTTTTGGAAGAATGCCATGACCTACCATCCACCATCAACAACATTTCCCACGATACCTTAATAAATTAAATTAACAATTCCCTGAAAGAATTTGGGGGTGGGAATGGGGTATAATTTGGGAGTGGGTAACTGGGTACTTGGAGGAGAAGGGTACCCTGCTGCCAGTTTTGGTCATTTGGTCATTTGTCAGGTGTATATTTTAAATGTGTGTTTTTTTAAAATATTAAATGTGTTTGTCTCGTATGGGTATTGGGTACCAGTATCTCTTTGACAGGAAAGTAGAGTTACCTTGTTATGTTAAAAAGCAATAAATTCCTCTTGAAAAGTTTACTTCATTTCTGGCCGAAATGGCCTAATATCATCGGTTGGTAGTCTGGCATTGTTTGTGAATTTTCACGCTCAAGGCATGTTTGTCAATGCTCTGTTTTTTTTTATTCATTTTCTTTTTTGCTTTGGCAGTTTGGAACTCTGGGGGTACAAACGTGTTGAGGAGATCATCTGGGTGAAGACAAATCAGCTTCAGCGAATTATTAGAACAGGCCGTACAGGCCATTGGCTAAACCACAGCAAGGAGCATTGCCTTGTTGGAGTAAAGGGTAACCCTGAAGTAAATAGAAATATTGACACTGATGTCATTGTTGCTGAAGTTCGTGAAACAAGTCGCAAACCTGACGAGGTTTGTAGCAAGCTCTCTTTCATCAATTTGCAAGGCGTGTTTTACCCTGATTGAGCATATAATAAGCACTTTTAAGTTTAACTAGTTTGAGTATAAAATATGCACTTAACCAACCCCCCCCCCACCCCCCCCCCCTCAGTTTATGGCTGTTTTCCATATTATTCTACTATTTTATAAAAAATAGTTGTTGAAAACCACATGGGAAATTTTATGTGAAATTCTCTGGTGAAGCTACAATGTCCTCTAAAGATGCATGTTAACATGAAACTGTATATGATATGCATGATGTTAAAAATTCTTCTAAAGTATAGATATATTTTTTATTTACATATACCATACAATTTACTTGTTCAAGTTTAAATGTTTTTTCATCTATGTTATTAAGATTTCCTTATTATTAGTGGTGTGGAATTTGGATGATTGAGTCATATTAAGTGCAATGTATTTGACATGTATGCTAATTTTAGTATCATAGTGAAATATATCTATTTAACTTGAAACAAATCGAATATAGGCTTGTTTTGCATTAAGCACTATTAATACTTCCTCTCCTATTATTAATGGCTCCGTTTGACCAAAATTGTGAGTGTTTTATCGACTTTTTTGTCATAAACAATGAGATAGAGGGAGTACATAATATATCTTTGTCCTTTTTTGCATTAGTTTCATATGCACTAATCTTACTCATTGTGGACATTCTTTTATTTCTTCAAATTGAAATTGAAAAGAAAAAATCCAACAGAGATATCTTACAAAGATCTGAAAACTCCACTCAAATAATAGAGTTATCATCCATGGTCAGGACAATGGGTATCGGCAAAGTTTAATAATAGTGAATATTTGATGTAAAAATATCCATGTTATATTATTCGTTTTGTACTTCAGACATCCTTATACACGGAGATCTTTCTTTGGTTGTATGAAACTTTTTTTTTCCTGTTTTGCTGATTCTGATTAATCTAAACCTTTTCAAGGTTAGTTATACCATCAGCAGCCTCTTTGAATGTTTAAACTTTGTTAGCACTTAGCATTTGGCATCTCAGAAGAGAATCGAGTGGCCTGGAGTGTTAATTCACTTTTTCAATAAAATATTATTGGATATTACCCGTATATGTTCCTGAGTATGATGCATTGCAGATGTACGCCATGTTGGAGCGGATAAGTCCAAGAACGAGAAAGTTGGAGCTGTTTGCTAGGATGCACAATGTTCAGGCTGGGTATGCTTTATTCATTTCATTCTATTCAAACTCGCAAATATTTATTTTATCGTGATATGGATACGGCAGTTGGCAATCTTAAGACAGGAAATCATGATTTGCGTATGATGCTTCCTGCCTAATTGTATCTCAATTCTTGTCTACAATCTTTTTCACCAGGTCTTAAGTAGAAGAATATTCCAATTAATAAAAGATTCACTCTCTATATAGTATTCCCTCCGTCCATGAAGTGACTTCCCATATTTCCTTATCGGTCCGTTCATGAAGTAGCTTCCCATTTAACTTTCTATTTTTGGCAACTCCTTGCTCCACTCACTACTCAACACATCATCAATAATGTGGGCCCATTATCCACTAACTACACACTACTCAATATATATCATCATGAATGTGGGCCCCTTACTCCACTCACTACTCAATACACTTTATACATCATCAATAAAGTGGACCCCATTTCTCCACTAACTACACCACACTCAATACACTTTACACACTATCTACTAAAGTCAAACAATTTATTAAAACTCGTGCCCGGTCAAACCGGGAAGCTACTTTGTGGACGGAGAGAGTATTACTTTGTGTTAAACTGTGGTAGAGCTATGTTTGGAGGTACTTCTTGTTCTAGGCTGAGAAAGGCCATCAAAATATCTTTTGCTTTCTAGAAAATTGTTGTTTATACCTTATGTGAACCTTTGTATAATATACAAGTAATTGAGTGATGTGTGCATGTGTTGGCCTATATTACTAGAGGTTAAGGGCTCATGTTTGAGTCCTTAGTGGAGTCTGTATATTTAGGCCCTGTTCGGTTTATTAGGTCATATCGTACCAAGACTGAATCTTGGATTTCCATATAAGATAAAATTTATCATTGGGGGTAGGCTAAGACTCTAAATATTAGTATTAGCTATCCTACATAGCTTTTTGATTAAATTTTGAATTTATCTTGTAAACCAAACATAAGATAATTATTGTCTAGGTTCTAATCCTAGCAACCGAATGCTCCCTTAATGTAGTTAACAATGAAAAAGAAATACAAAAATCAAGTAACCGAGTGATGTATTATTAGTCAATGCATGATGATGAACATAAAACGAGAAAGTTATGACATGGTAATTGATTCTATAATGTATTAATGTGAACTGACATAATTAGTTGAACCTCAGGTGGTTATCACTTGGAAATCAGGTGCAAGGAGTAAGATTGGTAGACGAAGGGCTACGAGCAAGATTTAAGGCAGCATATCCCGATGTTGATGTGCAGCCATCATCGCCCCCGAGGCCAGCAGCACCCATGGAAGTTGATCGTCCATTTGTTGAAGCAGAAACCAAGTCGTCTGGATCAGCCCATCCTGCAGGACCCTCCGGTACTGATTTAGATATTACAAACTGAGTGCAGACATAGCGATGGTCGACCAATTGATATTTAAATTTAGCTGGCTGCTTCTTTTTGGAAACGAATACTCTAGTTTTCTTTATATTTAGCATAGCGGTCGACCAATCAAACCATAATATTGATTACTCAGTATGTACGTCAAACGTAGATGGAAGTCAATATATTATATGCCCCTTTTGGGTTTAATCTAAAACGTGAATAATTTTACATGTATTTATGGCTAAGGCCATTCACAGTAATATACTTCCCCATATTTGGATTTTTTTAATTGAGGAATTTTTTAATTGAATTACATTAAATTTAATTTACATAGACGTTTAGCGGATAAGGTCACTACCACTAGGCTAACACACACATACTAGGCATTAATTGAACCCACAACCTATTGTCTTTGGCAATAAGGTCACTACCACTATGCTAACACACACATACTACTATATCTAATCTTGGCATGAGCAACGAGGAGGTCAAAGATGTACAAGAAACGGCGCAGAAGGCAGGGAACTTTGATATCAGGTACTACGATATTCTTGCTTCTTAATGATCAGTTTTCATTACTGCATCAGGTTTCATCATCTTATTGCAGTTCAATTACCCCACTCTACCCTGCTGCAAAGAAGCATTTATTTATACACATAAGAAAGTATTACATGACTCAAAGAGTTTGTCAAAGTTGGCTAAAAGGGTAGTTTTGCCAATGGAAAGAAAATCTGAATGACAGTAAAGTTTTTCACATTGTTTTGGCAGAATAAATTCTTTACTTTCCTTCGTTGTTCAAACTCGGTCCATAACCCTCCTTCCAAGTATGGAACTCTCTCTCTTTCACTACCAATCTCAATGCTCTCTCTTTTGCCAACAACACGCCCTTCTCTCTTACCTCTTCCATTGCTAGACTTATCTACCGTCGAGGTTAAATTGTCGATAACACCGCTGCCACCGCACGCATCCACAAGAATTCCCCCGGACTCTAGTCTGCAAAGCCTCCACCACTGCGTGCAGCCACCATCACCGTGCACAACCTCCCACACCACTGGAAAACGTGCATAATCTCTCCATCGCTTAGCTTCATGTTCGAATCCGATGATGACATACCACAACATATTGAAATATATATTCATACGGTCATACCTTACGTACAATTTAATAAAAATCACTATAAAAACTAATGCATCTACCGCACGTAAATTAAAAGTGATGGATGTGCTAGATTCAACTTTTCCAAAGTTATTTACAAATTATAACATCATATACACTTCTTTAATGACGTAGACTAAAACTGTTGGCATAAAAACATCCACTGTTGGGTTTGGTTAACCCATTGGTTGTGTTCTTGATGTGTTTATATTTTTTCTCAACATAAACTATATAAACCGCTGGCTTTTAGCCTATGGAATGCATCCAACGCCGGTGACTCTTCACTAGTGGTTTATGACTTCCGTGTACTTATTTATATTTTAAAGTTCATTAATCTATATTAATGATAATTAAATATATAAATTTTGAAGGAATCAAAGCATCCAAAGTATCATCGGCTCGATTCAGTCAATCAAATCTTACAGATAAATACCTACTACAGGGTTGACATGTTAGAAATTATTCAGACCACCCTTCTCGATGTTGGGGTGTTGAGTGGCCGTTATATATTAAGAAATAAAAATTTTCCGATACCTCATTCTTAGCAACAACACGAATAACTTATCTCACAGTGAAACCACTCAATATATATAATCAAGCACGTATGACAACATAAGCATATCTATATCATTCTGTCGACTAAGGTCAACTCTTACGTCAAATGATACCGCAGTCTTTCACGACTCGACTGTCCAAGTTTGTCTAGGCTGTGAACTTTATTTTACAAAGAAGCCGACTGTGTTACCTTCCGTGATTATAGATCCACCACACATACTACAAATTGTAGAAAATTGACTTGTTTACAATCAAATAATCAATGAAAATAAATCACAAATCAATAATAGAAACATGTATTCTCATTAAATGGAAATGAAAACAAATTTGTTACAACGTTTAAGCATTAAGCATGCTTTTAAGTATACATACCCTAACATAACAACAATTTAATTTAATTAATTTAAGCTGTTAAGATACATATTTCATTTTTTTTAATTTAATGAATATATTATATCATGTATGTGAAATAATCTAGATTGTCTAATGCCAAATAATACAAAATCTCGTACTGCATTAATATAAAATTAATCCGTATTATAATTAATATTTTTTTTATATATTTTAAATTTTAAATTATAAATTATAAACATGGTATGTGTGTCACATTAATGCAGTATAAGATCAAACACACAGTTAGATAATGGAAGACATATTCGTACATGAAAGGTTCGAATATTTACAATTATATGAATCAATCTAAAGTGACAGAATTTTATAGGTGGTCCGTGGTCCAAGTTTGGAAACATCCGGATTTTGTAGAAGAAGATAACCGTAGACGTAGTTGTATGAATCATTACCTCAAATAAATATGGCATATTGGGATTATATATTTGTCTTAAAAGCACGTGAAATTAGAGCATTGGGTGTAGCGTTTGCAATTATTATGACCATGTGCTATTGTTTTGTACTCATCTAATTCCTAGTGGATCACATAGCAACCTCTCCTCGAACTAGAAGCGAAGACTACGTTACCCTCGTCACTGATTGGATTTTACTCTTATCGAACTTGAAATCGGTCAAAATTCGCTTATTTTAATATTATGATTTCGGTTTCGATTCTAGATCCGTACAAACTCGCTCATGGTCGGTTCAGACCCGACCCGACTCATAAGGTATGGTTCCGATTCTAACTCGGCCCGACCCGAATAATTAATTTTTTTTTCCAATTTTTTACGCACCTATTCGCACCCGACCCGACCCATTAGATACGGTTTCAGTTCTAACCCGGCCTGACCCAACTAATTAAATTTTTTTTTTCAATTTTTTTTAGGATTAATGTCTCTAAGGTCCACCTTGGTGAACTTGTAGGCAAAAAAAACCACCATTTTTTCTCATTGTCAAGTAGGTCCATTCTAATGCACTTTTGTTCAAAAAAACCCAAATATATTAAGTGTGTTCCCTATTTTACCCTTATTAGCGCCGGTGACCGGCGACCAGTAGCTGTTGCCGGCGGCCAACTGCTGCTGCCGGCGGCCGGTGACCGGCGGCGGAATCCGGCGACCGTCTACCAGCAGCTGCTGCCGGTGACCGGCGGCCGGTGGTGGCAACCGGCGGCAACGGCAACGAGGCAAAGGGTGGTGGCAGAGGGAGAGAGAGAAAGAGAGAGAGAGAGAGAGAGATGCATAATGAACCATCAGTACAGAGGTAATGAACCATCTAGCTTGATGACATGAACCATTACATCAGACATTGTGAACCATACAGAGGTAATGAACCATCTAGCTTGATGTAATGGCCCGTAAAATCTCTTCGATTAAATTGTGTATCGAAAAGATCGGAATAATAAAATTCCGTTCTATAACTCGTATTTTGTCAATTAGCTAATTGATATTAGTAGCAATCGTTTCCGTGCACATTATAGTCTTCTTAATAGCGTTAAATATTGTGTAAGTTGCTGTGTTAATGGGGTTAATTAAAGTATCGAGCTAAATAAATTATTCCAGTGCTTGATCTATATTATAGTTTAGACCCTTATTAGTATAGTTGTTTGAATTTTTAAATGGAAAGGGTGTACTCAATAAGATATTTGTTTTGAGTATTATTTAAATGTGGTATCCAGTAGGGAACTAATTACCCATTATTAAGAAATAACACTTATGTTTAGAAGCAAACACACACTCACGGTTATTGTATATACGTATATATGTACAGGTTGTTAATTAATAACTAGTAGTAGATTGTTTTTGGGAAAATAGATTTGATTCATAATAAAAGAGATTCAATTGCACCTTATAACATGGTTCATCACTTGTGTAAGGATAAAAAGAAACACCCACACGATTATATGTATATATTGTATAGGGTACAAATGTAGTAGAAAGGTATATGAATTGAATGATAAACAGTAAGTCCAAAAGAATATTTATATACGTACAGTAGTTAGGATTATATATATAATCACGCTGCAAGAAAGGTAAGAATGTAAACTTAGGTTTTGAGTCAATGCAAATGAAGCAATAGCTACTGTCTATATCCCCTAAGTCTTGCACCATAGACAAGGAATCACACAGCAAATCCTAGACATAAATGTAAGATATTGCCTTCTACCCCAAATCTTTTACACATCAATGCAAACCCCAAAAAGAGGGTACAGAAGTGAAGGAAAAGAAACAGAAGGAAGGGATGGGCAGCCACAGCAGGAAAGAACAGTGGCTTATAGTCACTACACCACCTTTCTTTCGTATCACACCTGCAAGAAAAAGGAGAAAAACATAATCACTTAATGGCAACCTCCAAGTCCAGATTTAGAACAGGGGTAGTAAAGAGCAAGCTGCAAAATGTATAGGTTAACTCAAGTGTCTAGGTATAGACAGACTAGGTAAAAGAACACTGCACGTTCAAAACACCCCAAGACACTCCTTTATATCATATCTTACTACACATCTTCTCTACCACTTTAACACATACGTAGAGCATTCTTCCACTCAAGAGAAAAGCCCCTCTCACTCCAAGTCCAGACTTAGAAGCAGTAAGGTAAACGTAGTTCATCTTTTCAGAATAGTGTTTAGATTTCAACTGAAACTGTTCTTTCTTTTTCTACTTCTTCAGAGGATACTTCTTCAGAGGAACTCTTAGCCAAACACCTAAAGTAAGTACAAACTCCTTCTTTTGTTTAAATCTAGGACAGAAAGACAATTTTTTTTTTAAATTCATGAACTACAGCTAGTAGAACATCAGATGCTACACAATAGAGTTTTCTTAGCCTTCCTTAGAATCTTTTAAATAATTATTTTATGCGCAGAAACTATTTGTGTGGCAAGTTTGCATATAAGAATACCCTCTTAGACACATATGACGCATAGGACATATATATATAGACTCCACCCATTCCATGTTTTATGTAGAACAAAAACATGCTAAGACCAGAATAACAAGACATGCATAAGAAGATGTTTAGGCTAGCAAAGTATGTTTTCATATTTTTATACGTCAGTCTTTGAGATATTACTTTTATGTTTGAAAATCCAGAACCTGTACACTCTCATACACACAAGGAATTCAGAAATTTAGATTAAAATTCTAACTTCATCACTCAGAAAACAGAACCTAGAAGCTGCGTATTTATATATATAGAATTTCAGAAATTCACGTAGGGGCTTATATTATGAACTTCAGGGACAGACTTTTTGCCATAGAAGGAACTGAGAACATTAGTGCATCATAGACATAAAACACGATCAGCTAACAGCAGTTAGAACAAACTCAGAAAGTTTTTTTTTCTTTTCCGTTAATAATACCAACTACTTCAAAGGATCCCAGAAGGCAGAATCATAAACAGAAAAACCAGAAATTAACAAAATTTACGCAGGGACTTAGCTCAAGGAAAGCTGCTCCACCAAAACCCCCAACAAGGCACTCCCTTAAAATTTTAAGACATCACCTAGAAACAAATGAAATTAGCGACCCAGAGAATGATTAGAACGCAGAAACAAAAAAAAAAAACTTGTAATTGCAGACTGAGCTTAAAAGCCCTAATCCTAAAACTGAAATAAAAGAAGAATTTGAGAGGAAGATATGATGGAAAGAGAAAGGGGAATTATCTCTTAAGAAGACGACCGAAGCAGATTGATGAAGAAGCGGTGAGCGACGCCACTGCTACTCCAACCGGGAACACTGGCGAGATTTTCGCTGAAAGGGAATTCGAGAGGGAGACAGCGAGACAGAGAGAAAGCGAAGGAGAAGGATGGAGAAGAGAGTGTCTGGATTGAGGGGAAGAACAGGAATATGAGGCGAAGGCGAGAAGGAGAAATCGTATATGTTAAATTAGGGTGATCTGTTTGTGGTAAAATAATGAATGGGCTGGGGAGGGAAACGAAATAAACGTTTGGGCCAAGAAATTGTAGTATATTGATTTGGGCCAGCAATTAAAATTTATCTGGGCCCAGATCCAAAAATCTAAGTGGGCAGTTTAATAAACGGATTGGGCTCCGTAATAAAAATCTGAACGGGCCGTAAAACATATTATTTGACGAACCTAATATTCTCGATTCACCACATGGGCCTCTTTATAAATAAAATAGAACAACCAAGATTTAATTCTTAAATATCGACTTGATTTATTAAATCTTAGAAATTTAGAGATGAATTAGTCAAGTTATTTATCAATTTAGATAAACCCATTAAAATAGTAAATCTAGTAATAAAAAAAGAAATGAGAGTTAGCCGGGTACCGATGAATTCTTAATCAATAATTAAATTATTTCGAGTAAGATATCTCGACTTATTATAGTACCTCAATTAGATAGAATGACTTAGAAAATTTTAGGAAGAATTTTGTAAGTAGAAAATTATTGGAAAGCTCCGATAATGAGCTGGTTTAGCTACTAGAAACTCAATTCTAAATTGAGTAATAATTTACATAAATTATGAAATAATAGCAAATTATTTCATTTTGTTTCTCTAAGACAAATTAATACTCACGAAGAGTATTTTTCTCTAATTACGATTAAGGTTCGGCGAAAGGAAATTCCAGTTGATCTAGACCAGCTTTCCGTTAGACGAAGAAGCAATTCAGGTAGGCTTTCTTTTACAAATAAAATCGTATGCGTTGTACCAAAATTATGATTTTCGTTATAGAATACTTAGAATTTTGAAATGTTATGAAGTATTGCATTGTCGAAAATGTTTATATTTTGGTATGATGCGTATCTGTTGAACAATTAATCGATTTCGGACCTTTAAAGATTTATATCTTTTAAGGTTAGTGTACACCAGAACCGTGAGTCATCTTAGCGGGTTGGCCGGTTCAGTGTTCGTGGAAAGTGGCCACTTTCCCGACACACAGAATTACAGATATGTATGATTACTCCAGAACTTAGACTGCGCAGTCGAACTTTTAAGATCTCAAAAGAATTTAGTGAACATAGGTTCTTTAGTGACAAAATCCCTATGTTGCACTGTATTACGGCAATGGCAAATATATCAGTACGAATGTGATTTCGGCATGTGTTTACTGAGTACTTTCGTACTCAGCCCTGCATATATTTATAAATGTGCAGGTTAAGTCGTGATGACGAAGTGGAAGGCTCAGCGGTGGTTTTTGGTTGAACTTTAAATGTTTTTACTCTCGGTGGTTTATATGTCGTCATACATGTAAATCTAGATATTGATCCAGTTTCCGCTGCCAGACTTTTGTTTTAGATTCAGAACTTGTTAACTATCTCTTTTGGATTCCGAACCTTGTATTTCAGACTTGTGCTCGTTCTCCGTGTTTTCTAGATGTGTTTTAAACACTGTTGACTCCGAACGTTAAGATTGTTGATGTATTGGACTTCGGACTCACAACTCTATCGAAATCTCCTCTTTGTTGTAACTCCACGTTTCATCCCTTTTATCAATGTTTTCAGTTCATTTGTTTATTCGTATTTTTCCTATTAGTCACGTTTTCCTCGATTTTACTTAGAGAAGTGAAATGGGGACGTGACACTTGATGACATGAACCATTACATCAGACATTGTGAACCATAAGAACAGAGGTAATGAACCATCAGCACATAAGTAATGAACCATCTAGTTTGAAATCCAAAACCATTACTGTTTTCATTCGGTTGTGAAATATAATCTCCAGCGAGAACTGTTTTCATGGATGTATATATATCTGCCCTTGCACAATCTCCTCCTCTCCTCGCTGCCGTCGACGGCGGAGGTGTTACTATCACTAGCAGAGGAAGATTGGGTCCTGGCGACGGCGAGGGATGGCAAAGACGAGCGATCGGAAGCGTAGATAAGGAGATACCAGAAGACGAAAATAGTGCAAGAAGCGATCCAGAATTTTTTGAGTGATTTGGGAGTCTCCATGGCTCTTCTAGAGGGTGCGGCTGAGTGAGAGAGAGAGGGGGGGGGGGGGGGGGGGGGGGGGGG
>JAPKLX010000143.1:177562-230523 GCA_026898415.1 Leonotis leonurus
TGTCCATTCACTTGTAATTTGGGGCTCTACAATAATAAGTTTTTTTGATGGTTTTTTTTGCCCAATATTTGGTCATAATGGACCGGCCCGTCTTTTTCCCTTTTTTTTATCTTAAAAAACTAAAATTTTAGACATCAAAATTTTTAAAGCCTAGTATCTATAAGTTATTAGAAGCCCAATTTTACTTTCCTTTTAGGGGAAATGATTTTAAAATACACCAGTGATTTTCTTAATTTTAACACGAACTATTAAACATTTCAATAAATACACGAACTTTATCATTTACTTAATTTTTGACATAACGTTGACTTTACACAAAAATCAAAACTGACATGACACAACTTATCTGACATGGATTTTTTAAATTATTTAAAATACATGAACTTTTAACGTTATATTAATTTTAACATGAACTTTTGTACTTACTCAATTTTTGACATAAAGTTGATTTTACACAAAATCGGGACTTATGACGTAAATTTTAAATTATTAATATTTTTGCTTCACTTTAATTGTTAATTATTTAGCATTTAAGAATATATCATATTCATGATTATTAAATACAAATCGAATATTTTATGGCGCCGTATTACACTTCTGCAGCCCCAGCGTCTGTATCAACTTCCCGAGCACGTCCCCGCGCGATTACGGCACCGCCGCATAGGGTTGTAAACGAATCGAATCAAATCAAATATTTTATATTAAAATTAGATTCGTATTCGATTCGATTCGAATATTCGTTTTTTTATAAATATTTATATTTTATTTAAAATCCACGTCATAAGTCCCAATTTTGTGTAAAATTAACTTTTTGTCAAAAATTGAGTAAGTACTAAAGTTCATGTTAAAATTAATATAACGTTAAAAGTTCATGGATTTTAAATAATTCAAAAAATCCACATCAGATAAGTTATGTCAACGTTTGTGTAAAGTCAACGTTATGTCAAAAATTGAGTAAGTGATAAAGTTCGTGTATTTATAGAAATGTTTAATAATTCGTGTTAAAATTAAGAAAATGACTATAGTTCGTGTATTTTAAAATCATTTTCCCTTCTTTTTTTAAACGATGAAAAAAACAAAAAAATAGTAAAAATAAATAAATTTATAGTCGCAAATTTAAATTATTCTATGAATTTGGAATATCCTTTAGACATGATAGTAATTGTATAATTCATACTATTTATATTTGTTCGGATTAAAATACGATTTAGTTACTATTTAAATTTTGTATAAATGTAACATAATGCAAACCGTTAAAATAGCAATGGATAACGTAAGAATTTGTTCAGATTTCTCTTAGATCCATGGTTGACTCGGATCAGAAAATACTCATGAGTATTCTCCCGATCCAGAACCATTAATAATTTAATTAACGGTCCGGGTCCGGATCCGGAATTGATATTTAACGGTCCAATTTCGATTCCAGAACCATAACTATTTTAACGATTCCGATCCGAATAAAACCCACCCATTAACACCCTACGTTGCCAAGCAATTGATTCAGATTTACCAGCAATCATAAGGAAAAATGAAAAGAACAATATTTTGCTATTAAAAACAATATCATCACTTGGGTCTCTTATTCCTTTATTTGGTGAGCATACTCTCCCACTTTAATATTTTTAGTTTATTGTTGGATTAATGAGAAAAATTATCCATTTTTATAATACAAAGATAAAAAAAAATATTCATTTAAAAATTTTAAAATTAAAAATATTTGTACATTATATGATAACATAAATTTTTTTCACGTGTTCATATAATTTAAATTTTTGGTGAAGAAAATATACAAGCATGTGGGCAATTTTCTAATGTACATGTGAATATATTATATCTTTTATTTTGCAGAGCAGAAAAATTTTAATTTTTAATTTTTGAACGTATTTTTATCTTTTACTTATCAAAGTGGTATTTTGACTTTTACCCCTTATTTTTCAGCCTTCTTCTTGAATTTAAATTTCTTATACTTTAATTTAATTTTGTATTACTTCTTAGCAGTGTTCTAAATATCGACCTAGGCGAAGCATTGACAATTCGATTATATGCTAGGCGGTTCTGTCTAGGCGGGCTGGACAGACTGGACAATTTTTTAAGGTTTTCTAATATATTTAATTTGTTAAAAATATTAAACTATGACAATGAAGATATTGAAGATTGGATTACAAATATATTTTTTTTACTTTAATATCATATTATATTTTATTTAGCTTATTATGTGTTTTTACCCTTTTATTATGAATTAGAAAATAAAATTATAAATAATGTATGTTATGTAATTTATACTATAAAATATGATAAAAAAAATATAAAAAATAAACCTTATAATTCGTTCCGTCTAGATCCCGCCTCTAGGCGCTAGTCTCCCTCTATTGTCCAACTAGCATCTAACAACTTTTAGAACATTGATTCCGGCTCATTAAATTTGCTCTTCGTAGGAATCGTTATATATATATATATATAAAGAGAGAGAGAGAGAGAGAGAGGTGGTTCTCCTGGGAATGAGTTCTTAGATGAGAAATAAGAATAACTATGGACCAAAGATATTAATGATTTCAATAGATGAGATTAGATTGACTAAAAGATATACACACATTATTAATTAAAAATAATTGATAGAAAGGGTAGAAAAGGTAAAAATACTTACCATATAATCATATCTCCAAATTTTTTGCTATATACCAAATCGAGATTGAAGATGTTTAGGGAGAGAGTTTTGATGTTTAGGGAGAGAGTTTTTTATGCATCAATTTTCAGTTTTCTCATTTTGATTTTGTTAATCAATTTTTGTAGAAACTAATTTAATTCTATTAGGATTTATTTAGTAATCGATTTTATGCATCTTAAATGTATAAATTTTGAGAAATTATAAATTATAAATTACAATTAAATTTGAATGCATACATATTGATTTGAGAGTTCTTTGTATATGTTCTGAACAAAAAAAAAAGAATTTTTGTTTATTTTTTATGTAGTTTCTAAAATATAAATTTGATGAAATTTTATATTTGGTTTTAGAAAATGTTGCAGCTTTGTCTGATTGCTTAATGGAAGTAATTTGATATATTTAAATGCATATACTTTTGGTTCATGATGCATAAATGTAAAGGTTTGCAAAAATTGAAATTCTAATGCATAATTTTATGGATCTCAATGCATTATATTTTGTATTAAGATTCATTTATCATCTTTCATATAAAAAATATTCAATGACATAAAGATAGAATTTGTGTATTGAAATGGAAATGCATGTGAATTATATACTTTGTACATTATACTTTTTCACAAATAATATAAAATTAATATTGTACATTTGAGTCGTATATGCATTAAAAATATTGTATACTTAAACTTAAAGTTACACTATTAATTAACCATAATCACTACGTTGAATATGCGTCAACTTTTGTTTATGAATACATTGTAAATGTGCATTAGTTATAAATAACGTGTTTATGGATTATTGGTTATGTATGCTAATTAAATTTGTTCAACTAAAACTAAAATTTAAATTCTTTATCTTAGTTTTTTGTATTATTAGTTTGTTATATATTGCATTTCTAGTTTATTTTCAATGAAAAAATCATTCATAAATTACTTTATGCACCATTTTTTTAATAATACATTAACATTTGTTTCTCAACCACTAAAACAACACAATTAAGTATTGTCATTTTAATGTACTTTATGCATAAATTTGATGTATTTTTAATTGAACAATATATTATACAGTAAACAATGATTCAAATTGATTCATAGTTTTTATCTAATGACTAGTTTTCATTTTATCCATTCATCCTCCTATTACATCGTAGGATAATTTTAATTTAGTGTTTGTAACTAGAAATTTTTTATCATTGATTTAAATTGCACTATGCATCGATTTTAAATATATCATGTATTGCCTAATGTGCATATGACTGATGTTATATTGTTTCATAGGTGTATTAGTCACCATAATTTTTATTATTTTATTTATTTACTTGTAATTATTAATACTTATTAAACTACATCCTAATAATAAAACTATGCTTAGAATTATTAATACTTATTAAACTTTTTTATATATCTATATTTATCTATATATTTTGTTCTTCACCAAAATTACAATTATTTTTCCTTTTCATTTTCGTGTTGAATTTATTTAATTAATATTAAATTATATACCCTAATAAGTAAACTCATATTAAAAATTGAGAATTAATAAATTTATATCAATTTCAACAAAACAAAATTTTGCAACAATTATTTAAAATTTAACTTATGCATGCATTGTATCATTTTCTATAATGTATTAGTTTTCTTTCTCAGTTCATCTTGAAAGTGTACTAGAAAACAACACAATTTTAACACATTATATATTGTAAGTAAAGTTAGGATTAGATGAGAATCAAATCTTAAGTAGAAACTAAAACTTATGCATGCGACATATTATTTTGATGAATTACATGTAGTATTTTAATGCATAACATCATAATGCATTTTTATCCATTAACCAATACATCATAATTTCAATGCATTCTATGTATAAATTTGATACACAATTAATTTGAACCATGGATTAAATAAAATATTAAGAAAAATAATTAAATTCTAATTAATTTAAACATTGATTAATCAAAAAATAAGACTTGATAATAATTAAGATAATTCGCTTATACAACAGTAAAATTTATTGTAAATTCCTTTTGTAAAATAATATTTATATTATGATATTTTATATTCATTAAAAATTTAATTTTGATATTGCACCAATTAAACAAACTCAATTTTGTGCAAAATAATATATTGTAGAATGCAGAAAATCGTATAATGAATTTTAGAATAAATAATAGTCTAAATAGCAACACATTATGAATAAAATCGGTCCAATTTTTATTGAGAAAATTATCAAAGAATATCATCATAGTTTTACCTTATATAAAACTTATCAAATCCCACAATTTAAGCATGTAGTCGGTTACACTTAAACTTAAAGTTACAATATTAACCCTCATCTCATACAACCACATAAATTAAACTAGAAAAGCAAGGTTTAATACAAACCATAGATTATAATAAATGAATGATGTAGATTCATTCTTATTTCTCACCTAATATATCATTCTCATTTGATCCATTCTCTCTCTCTCTCTCTCTATTTCTATATATATATATATGTTAAGGAAGTTTGATCGGATTTTTAAGTGACGTGGAATTTAACTCTAAGATAATTAAATGACCTAGAATCGATTTACGTTTCGAGTAGATGACCGTGGTATATTTATTTTCTCTAAACCAATTTCCGGTGAGTAAGAAATAATAGTTTAAAATAAGTCACTTAAGTAATGGAGTTATGTATTTGAGACTAAGTATGGAGAGTAACAGTTGTCCCACATTGGTTATGAAACCATCTTCATCTTGTATTTAATAAGATTAAGAAATCTTATGGTATAACGAGTTGGGTCACAGAACGTCCTGGTGCGTGTTGGTCTGCTGGCCTAGGGCTTGTTTTTGCTAGTGGTATGTGTCATGATTTGTGCCATGGTCTGTGCCAGTGTGCCACGTTCTGTGTTATTGGTGCGGTGCCAGTGTGCCACGATCTCTGCCACAGCCTGTGCCAGGGGCCTGCCCCATGACCTGGTCTGGGCTACATGAGCTGGCCTTATACATGGCCATAGTCAGTGGCCTTGTGATATTAACTTGGATGAATGTTGACAAATGCATGTCCAGTTTGAATGATTTCAAGTGCCATCATTTTTGTAACTCCTATAACGGCCATATGACTTAAATGGGCATTATTGCCATCAATTCCAACAGTCACCCATGTGTGGGAATTGACCTATAAATAGATCACTCTAGCATGCATTACATACACACGAAGACCTCTTGCATAAAACCATATTGCTTTATAACTTTTTGTTCTACATCTCAAGAAGCTCTACTCTAAGCCTTTTCATTTCGTCGGAGCTTAGGTCATTTGCGGTGCTGCTACACTCCGAGAGGAAAGTCATTTTATCTTTGGGGACTTTGCGCCAATCCGAGAGCACTATTGGGGTATAATTTGTCTTGTGGAGGACTATCCAAGACTCGACTTTGAGATTTCAATTTCAGTAATTTGTTTTATATTGTAATAGGTTCATCTTCTGTAATTTTCTTTTTCGGATTGTAATTTTCCTAATAATCGCAAGACAAATTATATTATGTTCAGGAGGAGAATCTGACGTACTTCAGAACCTATTCTAGAAAAGTACTCTGAACAAATTCCTTTGCTGGAAATGACATCTTCTGCTTCGATTGAGTCCAACACTGCAACTGCTCTTTCCACTGCCACTATTGCTGCTACTGCAGCTTCTGTTGCCTCTTCTACTGTTGTTACTGCTACTACTGCTGCTGCATCGACTTTCATTGCTGTTGCAGCTGGTTCAACCACTATTGCATCAGGTTCTACTGTTGTTGCTACCATCACCAACACTATGTTTACCGGTCCTGGGCGGTAGTAATCCTACGGGATTGAACGGTGGTTCCACGTTAAGTGGCACCATGGGATCCACTTTCAGTGGTTTTGTTGGGTCCTTCTATGGATCCGGTGTTGGAGCTCATGGGCTCAATACATCTGTCCCTATGTTGGGGGGCAGCTCGACACCGATGATGACGCCTCCTGCCGAGAAACCACTGAAGTTCAGTGGAGCTAACTTCAAGAGGTGACAACAAAAGATGTTGTTCTACTTAACAATATTGGGCTTTTCCGGGTTCCTCAAGGAGGACGAGCCGCCGACGCCAAGTGCCCAAGAGATGAGCTTCACTGTACGGGCTGCCTATGATAATTGGCATAACGAAGATTAGTTGTGTAAGAACTTCATTCTTAACAGTTTGGAAGACAACTTATACAATGTATACTCTGGTGTGAAAACATCTAAAGAGATGTGAGAAGCTCTGGAAAAGAAGTACCGTAGCGATGATGCGGGTACTAAGAAGTTCGTTGTTGCTAAATACTTAGACTACAATATGGTGGATTCGAGGCACATCATGGATCAAGTGCAAGATTTTCAATTGATCGTGCATGGCGTCCATGCTGAGGGAATGATCCTACCGGATGCATTCACGGTGACGACCGTGATCGAGAAGTTGTCTCTGGGCTGGAAGGACTTCAAGAGTTATCTCAAGCATAAGCGAAAGGAGATGACTCTTGAAAACTAGATGTGAAGCTTCGCATTGAGTCGGATGTGTGAAAGCAAGATCCAAAGGTGAAGGGGCATATGGACGCAAAAACCAATCTATTGGAGAGAGGCGGTCCTGATAGAACCCGTATGAGGGGCTTATAAACGCGCATGATCCACAAGTTTAATTAATCACATGAATAATTAATTCTTAACAGTTAATACCACATAAAAGAATATAAATGCGGAATTAATAAATTTATACATTCTCATTTGCTACTCCATCGCTTGTGGAGAAACGATTTGGATCGTCATCTATCGAACAACAATCCACACTGCTGGAATTCATCTCTTGATCTCCCATGATCCGACCTTGAAAACTTCTAACCTATTCCCAATCTAAATACTAGAATATTGTGTGAGAGAATCTATCTAGTAATTAAGGAGAAAAATAAAGAAAATTAAAGCGTTTGAATGCTTCTTAAATTTTCGAAATTCAAGATATATTTTATCTCTCTTAAAGCCGAAAAATACTATGTGTTGGAGAGTTAATTTTCGGCCATAATGTCCTCTTTTTATAGATATTTTGGGCTAGGTTAGAGTTGTAAGGTGAATGAATAATAGAACTAATTCCCACTTTAATCTCCTGCAGTTTCCATCTATTATTCAAATTTAAATTTGAATAATATAAAATTAATTTTGACTTGGTCCAATCCATAATTTAATTAAATTAATTTTTAATTCACCTTTGAGCCCAATTAAATTCATTTAATTGCTTGGTTCAACTTAAACTTAAACCTCCAATTAATTTCTCTATGGAAATGCAATAAAGTGAAATTCTATTATAAATATTTATCGACTCCACTATAGGATAAATAGTGAAATCATCTCGATCCATTCGAATTACGAATGTAACCCTCTTGTCATTAATTATTTCTCGCATTTAAGTTTTTTTAAATCCATTAATTAATTGAGTTTGCTGACAATTCACAATTAATTAATATATTTATTCGTGAGTAATCCGGTTCAAACCTTAATTATTACATATGAAATAAATTCCAACCGGCCGGACTTCTTATGCAATAAACCTTTTTGAACGCCTCACGTTGATTTAATCAACTCGTGTTAATCGAGACGCAATTCTGCACGACTGACAATCGAGCACTTCTAGTTAAACCAATCACTACCGCTCAAAACATCACTATTTAGGATTACGAAAAACCCGCAAGCCTAGATTAATCAAAGCAACGTATAATAAACCGCACATACTAATGTCATCGTCACACATTAAGAAATGAACTAATTTCCGAGACCTCGTTCTAAGTATCAGCACATAAAACTTATCTCACTGTGAAACCTCTCAATATGTATATGCAAAGCATGTGTATCGGCTTATACATACTGATATCATTTTGCGGGCTAAGGTCAGCTCTCGCATCAAATGATACAACATTCTTTACCAACTAGACTGTCCAAGTCTGTCTAGACTATGACTTTATATTACAAATGAGCCGACTGTGTTACCTTCTGTGATCATCAATCCACCACACAGTCTACAATTGTAATAAATGGACTTGTTTGCAATTCAATATATAATAATAATAAATAACAAACCAATGATAGAAACATTTATTCTCATTAAAGTGAAACTGAAAACAAGTCTGATACATCGTCTAAGCATAAAACATGCTTTGAGGTATACAAACCCTAACAATCTCCCACTTATATTCAAACATGCTTTGGAGTATACAAATTTGTGTCGCATGACATATAACTCTATCACTTATACCTAAAGCAGGTCTATAACATGTCGTACTCCCAATCTCTCCACATGCCTCTCAAACGTTTTCCCGTTCAGGCTTTTTGTGAAGGGATATGTCAGGTTGTTCTCCGACGCTATCTTCGTCACCAGTATGTCGTCTCCCCTTACAATATCATGGATGATGTGATATTTCCTCTCAATGTGTTTACTCTCCTTGTGGGCCCGTGATTCCCTCGAGTTTGCCACTGCACCATAGTTGTCACAATAAATCATAATACTCGCTGGCATACTCAGAATCACATCCAGGTCCATCAAGAAGCTCCTGAGCCAAACTGCTTCCTTTGCGACCTCAAATGCAGCCACATACTCAGCTTCCATGGTGGAGTCCGCGATGCATTTCTGCTTCACACTCCTCTATGTCACGGCTCTGCCTCTCAAAGTAAACACATACCCGGAGGTAGACTTCCTTGAGTCCCAATCCGTCTAAAAGTCGGAATCGGTATAACCCAAAGGTTATAATGAATCAGCCTGGTAAACCAAATAGTACTCATTAGTCTGTTTAAGGTACTTGAGTATATTCTTTACCGTTGTCCAATGTACATTTCCAGGGTTAGACTGATATCGTGCTACTATGCCTACGACAAAGCAGATATTTGGCCTAGTACACATCATAGCATACATGAGACTACCTACTGCAGAAGCATAAGGTATCTATCTCATCTCCTCTTTCTCCTCAGGTGTCTTAGGACACATGTCCTGAGAAAGAACAATCTAAACTAATTAAATAATTAAACTAATTAAAATTAAAAACTACTTAACAACTAAACTAATTAAACAATTAAATTAATTAAGTAAACATATACTAATTAACAATCTAAACTAATTAAATAATTAACAATAAAATCAACTAATTTAAACAATTATAACACTAATTAAACTAATTAACCAAATAATTTAAACACTAATTAACAATTATCAAACACTAATTAAACAATAAATAAAATAATTAACAATTATCAAACACTAATTAACAAAATAATTATCAAACACTAATAAACTAATTTTACAATTAACAAATTTAAACACTAATTATCAAAAAAATTACAAAAATTAAAAAAAGAAAAGAAAACCTTACCTGGCGGAGGGAGCAGGCGGAGGCGCACGGCGGCAGGCGGAATAGGACGGCAGCCGGAGGTAGTAGGCGTGGAGGGCAGTTCCACGACGGAGCAGGCGGCGGGGAGGCGGCAGCAGGTTCTTTTCGGCGAAAAAACGATCCAAAAATTAGAAATAGAGAGAGATAGAGAGAGAGAGAGGGGGGAAAGAGAATGGAAGAAATAGACATACCTGGGCATATTTGGCCGGTGGGAACTTCAAATCACTAGTGGTGGCAAGCTTTCGTCGGAGAAGAAGGAAAATAGGCGTCTGGTGTTCTGTTTTTGCGAAATGGGGATGAAACCCGATTTAAAAGGCTGGACGACGGACTTAACGACGGAAAAGTCCGTCGTCCAGTAATAAAATAAATAAAAATCAAATTAATAATGTTAACGACGGACTGGCGATGGAACAGTCCGTCGTTAGTTTAGGCGCCAACTTGCGCGCCAAAAAATCCATCGCCAGTCCGTCGTCAGCCATTTCGGGGAGTTCCGTCGCTAGCTGACGACGGATTGTAAATTCGTCATTAGCTCCGTCGCATGTTAGATGTTTTTTTGTAGTGCTTCCATTTAGGAAAGCTATCTTGACATCCATCTGCCATACTTCCAAATCCATATGTGCGACAAGAGTATACGAATAGACTTGAGCATGACTACTGGTGAGAAGGTCTCATCGTAATCCATACATTCCTTTCGATTATAGCTCTTAGCTACTAGTCTAGCCTTGAAGACTAAGACGTTGCCGTCGGGTCCTCGTTTCCGCTTGAAGACCCATTTACTCCCTATGGCCTTGCAGCCATCGGGCTATCAACTAGCTCGTATACTTCCTTATCTACCATAGATTGCAGTACAGACTCCATCGCCTCTAGCCAGAGGTAACAATCCTTGTCGTGTACTGTCTCTTTGTAGTTCTAAGGATCCGATTCATCCAGCCCTGAGACTGAGTCAGATGCCTCTCTTACTCCAATGAATCGGTCGGGTTGACGAACAACCCTCCCACTACGACGAGGCTCCACTGCAGGTGGTATAAGTATTTGGAACTTACATAATAAATACTTTAACATATCGTGAGAACATAGCTTGTGTCTGCATCTGCATTTGTGTTATTTCCATGCATGTGGGGGATTGTAAGAATCGTTTCATGTATATATATATATAAGGGTCAAGGAAGTTTGACCAGATTTTTAAGTGACGTGACATTTAATTCTAAGATAATTAAATGACCTATGGTCGATCTACGTTTCAAGTAGATGATCGTGGTATATTTATTTTCTCTAAACCGATTCTCGATGAGTGAGAAATAATAGTTTAAAGTAAGTCACTTAAGTAATGGAGTTATGTATTTGGGATTATGTATGGAGAGTAACACTTGTCCCACATTGATTATGGAACCCTATTTCATCATGTATTTAATAAGATTAAGAAATCTTATGGTATGACTAGTTGGGTCACAGAATGTCCTGGCGCGTGCCAGTCTGCTAGCCTGGGGCCTATTTTTGCTAGTGGTCTATACCACTAGCTGTGCCATGATCTGTGTTATAACATGTGCCATGTTCTGGCCTGTGTCATGTTCTCTGCCACTAGTGTTTTGCTAGTGTGCCACGTTCTGTGCCACTGGTGCTGTGTCATTGTGCCACTGGTGCTGTGCCAGTGTGTCACGTTCTATGTCACTGATGTTGTGCTAGTGTGCCATGTTTTGTGCCAGTGGCCTGTGCCAGGATTTGTGCCAACGTTTTGTGCCACGTTCTGTGCCAGTGGTATGTGCCACGATCTGTGTCAGTGGCATGTGCCAGGATCTGTGCTAGTGGTCTGTGCCACGATATGTGCCACATCCTGTGCCAGAGGCCTGCCCCATGACTTAGTTTGGTCTACATGAGTTGGCCTTATGTGCTGGCCACATGTGCTGGCCACATGTGCTAGCCTTATACATGACATTAGTCGGTGGCCTTGTGATATTAACTTGGATAAATGTGGACAAAGGCATGTCCTGTTTAAATGATTTAATGTGCCTTCAAGTGCCATCATTTTTGTAACTCCTGTAACGGCCATAAGGCTTAAATGAGCATTATTGTCATCAATTCCAACAGTCACCTATGTGTGGGATTGACCTATAAATAGGTCACTCTAGCATGCATTCCATGCACACGAAAAACCTTGTGCATAACAACCATATTGTTGCATAACTTTTTGTTCTACATCACAAGAAGCTCTCCTCTAACCTTGTTCAGTTCGCCAGAGCTCGGGCTATTTGCGGTGCTGCTACATTTCGAGACGAAAGTCTTTTTATCTTTGTGGACTTTGCGCCAATCCGAAAGCACTATCGAACGTAATTTATCTTGCAGATAGAGGACTATCCTCGACTTGACTTTGATATTTCAATTCCAGCTGTATTATGTTTTAAATTGTAATATATTCATCTTCTATAATTTTGATGTATAGATCAAGAAACTAAAGAAGAAAAAAGTAATCCTTGCAAGTGAGTCAAGACTGGCAAATATTTAGGCAATGTAAATGGACAAAATTTATTTGGACCGGTCAAATAGGAGCACTAACTAAGTTTAATAATGGAGAGAATAATATTAACTAATTAACTAAAAATTTTGGATGATTAAAACAAAAATATGTACTAATTAATAAGTAATTATAATCATGTTTATAAAACTTTAATCTACTGAACAATGAATGGATAAAATACATAAATAACAATTAAAATATTAAATAATAGACTATATATTTCTAGATCGTATCAATGTGACAGATGGGTAGCCAAACAAGAATTGGTGGAAGTTGGTATATCATTTCTATGAAAAAAGTAATGGTTCCAAACACTACAAAAAAGCGCCCAAACAACGACGGACGCAGCGACGGATTCAGGATATAGAGCTAACGACGGATTATCCGTCGTTAATTAACGACAGAACAAAAATCCGTCGTTGATTTTATTTTATTTTAATTTATAATTTTTTTTATATTAACGACGGACATTCCCTTGTTAATCAACAACGAATACTAAAGTTTGTCGTTAGGTTTTATTTATTTTATTTAATAATTAATTTTAAAATCAACGATGGACAGTTCCGTCGTTGATCTGTTGCTACCCCTTTAAAAATGGCGCCATCAACCTTCTCACTCATAATTCCCCAATTGCAGAGACCTAACCCTAGCTGAAGACCACCTCTGTCGCGCCGCTCCGCCCGTCGCCGTCGTCTTCTCTCCGGCCAGGTATGTTCCTCCCCTCCCCTCTCTCTCTTACTAAGATTCCTCGATTTTATTTGAGCAGAGGCAGCTCATTTCGCCGCCGACCCCCTTCTGTTGCCATTGACCTTCCGCCGCCGTCGCCTTGCCGTCCAGATAGGTTAGCTACCATTCCTCTCTCTATTACACTCTTTCTCACTCTAATGAACCTCTGCACAGCCCCCTCCGTCCAATTGTGTCCTCTGCCAAGCCCCTGCCGGTGCCGTGTCTCTGCCCTGGTGCCGCATCTGCTGCACCTCCACCTCCGGCGTCCCCTGTTCAGGTATAAGTTTCAATTTTTCATTTTGTGTAGTTTAATTAAGGTTGCTTTTATTCTAGGTGTAGCACACTAGTGCTGTCAATTTTTAAAACAACACGATAATCCGACATGAATTGATACGATATTAATGAGTTTGAGTTGACTTTTTTTGGGTTCGAGTTCTTATCAGTTGATTCAATAGGAACTTGAAATTTTCGGGTTGAGTTCGGGTTACTTGAAATATATAAATATATATTTAAAAATATTATTAATAATAATATATATTTATACAATTGTGTTGGATTGAGTCATTATCGGGTTGTTATCAAGTTGGGTTATTATCGTGTTGGGTCAATCTAAAAGAAAATGTATCAGTTTGGGTTCAGGTTAGGTTCGAATTTGGACCATTCAAGTTAGATTCAAGTTCAAATTTAATATATTTTAACAGGTTGGGTTCAAGTTTGACCTTGACGGTTTCTGGCCTAATTGACAACCTAATCGCACGCCCTTTATTTTTTCTCCATTTATTTTGAATTCTTTTTTTTATATTTATTTTGTGGACTAAGTATGGCGGTGCATGGTGAATAAAATGGTGATGTGAATTTTATAATTATGTGCAAGGTTTGGGGGGGTCCAGCGAGGCCCAACTCGGAATTTCATCCGTCAATCATTTTACATCTCAAATCACTAGGACAAATACTATACAATCGTTATCCAAAGAAACTAAAACAAAAATCTTCAATCTAGTTGTACTTGTATGAATCGCTCACCTCAAATTAATTTCATATTCCAATTATACCCCCAACATGTGAGCCAGACTAGGGATGTGGGCCCATCTCAACAGTTGTGGTAACGACACGTGTCCACTCCACTCTATTATATGAGCTGATTCAGTTGTAATAAGATTGATTCATAATCAGAGACGAGGTGATAAAATAACCACTCTACACTCTCTCTGCACGCCGCAAAGCTTTAAACTAAGATTTGGTAAACTTTCTTTCTTCCTCATTTTTCAATCAATTTTTATTTCACCCATTGTTTTGCTGTTGTGAGGTTTGATCCATTTTTCAGTGGAACCTTTGTTGTTAGAGTACAGATTTAGTTTAATATGGCATAGTTTAATCGCATGGAACGCATGATTCTTTTGCCCATTTAATTTGCATAAAATAAAATTATTATGGGATTTCCTCGACTATAAAAGGCATCCATATTTCTTTTCAAATCAAATTATGAATGGCTGCATTAATATGTTGAAATGTAAGCAGAATTAGAGAATGGGTGTACTGCACAATCGTCTTCTGATTTTTCTGTTTCTGTTTTGTTTTACTTATTGTTTCCAAAAAATGAAAAGTAAAATAGTAGTCCATTATATTTTTTATGGAGTTGATTCCAGAATGAAATAAGCAAGCAGATATACTCCATTATTCATGTGTGCCATTAAGATTGTTGAGGAATATTCATTTTCGGAATAAAATAAATAATATTTAGGTATACATTAAAAGCTATATTTAGGATATAAGTAATAATTGATTAATATCACGTTTTGCACGTTTCCAGTTAACAAAGTTAGAGAATATTAATTTTCTCTATTTTAGACATAATATGAGCATGTGTGAATATTATAGACACGAAAGTATTATGTGGCTCACACTTTCGAAACAGTTTCTATCCTAACAGTCAACAAATGGATTTAACAGCAATCATAACCAACATATTACTATAACATCAAACATTTCTAAATTAACAATAAATCTTCTCTTTTTTTGGGAATTTTTTTAAACTTTTTTCTAATTTTATTTTTCACTTAGAACTGTATAACTCCTACATATGTTACTTTGGCCTGTTTATATTCAAGACTTGTATGGTATCTCATCAGGAGATGCATCCAACAAATGCTCGTTATACACTTTGCTGTTTACAATTCTAAGCACTGCTGAATGTTGAAATGTTATATATTTTTTTTCTTTCAATCTATATTTCAACCTTTTTTTCAAATGAAATGAATTCAATATAGTTCATAGGAAAATTAATGTCAAATACAAGTACCAAATAGCTCCATAGTTGTAGAATATTGCCTGCTTGAGTTAATACTGATAGATGTATCTATAGTGTATAATTCCGATTGCATTAAAATAAAGCTTGTGTTGGTTGATTGGTGGTTTGTGCAGAGTGAGGTGTGGCTATGGCAAGCGTACAGTTAGCATCGTACATCCATGGAGGGGGAAGTTCGATGGATCCGAAGTCGAATAATGTGGGCCAGATTGGGCAGAGGACTCATGTGATGAGGACACATAATGGGCTGAGATCAGTAAAGAAAGCTAACGAGGCTCTTCGGATGAGCAACATGGTGAAAGAAACTGGTAAAGGAGGGTGCAGAAGCAAGAACAATGTAGACGAGACGAAGAAGAGGAACATAATCATATGTGGAACTGGCATGAATGTGGTTGTGGTGTCGGCAGAGTGTGGCCCGTGGAGCAAAACAGGGGGGCTCGGTGACGTTGTTGGTGGATTGCCCCCTGCCTTGGCCGGCAACGGACACAGAGTCATGACCGTCTCTCCCCGTTACGATCAATATAAAGATGCTTGGGACACTTGTGTCATTGTTGAGGTCCCTTACTTTCCACTTTTCTGCCATCTTATTTGATTTCGGCTTCTCTTTTTTGCATTTCTCATTTGATCATATGATATTACTAGATACAAGTTGGAGAAAGTATTGAAACCGTGAGATTCTTTCATTGTTACAAGCGTGGCGTGGATCGTGTTTTTGTCGATCACCCCATCTTCCTAGAGAAGGTTAGTCATTATTGGTTTTGCTCATGGGTATAGCTAGTAAGCCAAAGCATAGTACAGAAAAGTCTCCTACTAGCTGATTATGTGATCTGTAATAAATATTGATCTTGTTGCGTCTACAAAGGTCATCGGAAAAACCAAATCGAAGATTTACGGCCCTACTGCTGGTGAGGATTATGAGGATAATCAACTGCGCTTTAGCTTGTTGTGCCTGGTCAGCTGTTCTTGATTTCTTTCTGCTCTATCTCGAAACAGATCAATTTCCTCATCAACTCTTTACCTTATATATATATATATGTATATATTGCAGGCTGCTTTGGAGGCCCCTTTGATCTTAAATCTGAACAGCAACAAGTACTTTTCAGGACCATATGGTACATATATAATTTGCACCACAACTTGATTGATTACAATATAAGAAAAAAGTGAAAACATTAATACTTACTATGGACATTTCTATGTATAGGGGAAGATGTTGTGTTCATTGCAAATGACTGGCACACTGCATTACTTCCTTGCTACCTTAAAACAATTTACCAACCAAAAGGGATGTACAAGAACGCGAAGGTTGCCTTGTGCATCCACAACATTGCCTATCAAGGAAGATTCGCATTCTCAGACTTCTATCAGCTCAATCTACCTGATCAACTCAAGAGCTCTTTTGAGTTCATTGACGGGTACGAAAAGCCAGTAAAGGGAAGGAAAATTAATTGGATGAAGGGGGGGATTATCGAATCAGACAGAGTTGTAACAGTTAGCCCCTACTACGCAAAGGAACTTGTTTCTGGCCCTGATAAAGGAGTTGAGTTGGATAATATTCTTCGCAGCATTAGGCACGACATCACCGGCATCGTCAATGGAATGGATACTCAAGAGTGGAACCCCTTGACAGATAAATACATCGATTATCACTATGATATCTCCACTGTAAGTATGAACTAAATGAAGAATATCATCTATGGACTATAAGGGTGTGTTTATGAAAATCTAAGTACGTTTTTTTGGTCAGGTTATGGATGCTAAGCCACTGCTGAAGGAAGCTCTTCAAGCAGAAGTAGGGCTACCTGTTGATAGGAACATTCCACTCATTGGATTTATAGGAAGACTCGAAGAACAGAAAGGATCAGATATCCTTGTCGCTGCACTTCATGAATTTATTGATATAGATGTTCAAGTTGTAATCCTTGTAAGTAACATATCATATCAATGAGTCTCTTGAGAGGCAGTACATGAATGCAAAATAAAATTAGGATCGGACGATTTTGTTTGTATAACAGGGAACGGGGAAGAAGAAATTCGAGAAGGAGATCGAGAAACTTGAGGAGCTGTACCCTGATAAAGCAAGAGGAGTGGCAAAATTCAATGTGGCCATGGCCCATGCCATAACTGCTGGTGCTGACTTCATGTTGGTTCCTAGTAGATTCGAACCTTGTGGTCTCATCCAGTTACATGCAATGCGATATGGAACTGTAACATCTCTATCTCTATTTATTTCATTTCTTATAGTTGAAGAAATAACATTGTGAGATCTCTCCATGTCTTCTTTGATCAGATACCAATCTGTGCTTCGACTGGTGGTCTAGTGGACACTGTGAAAGAAGGATATACCGGGTTCCACATGGGAGCTTTTAATGTTGAGGTATGCATATTATATACAAATTTCCAGTTTGATTCAAACTAACTAAGTTATTGAAAGTATATTTCTCCCGCTTGTTCAATCATTTGATAACAAGATTCATTCTCTAATAAATTATCTGTTGAGTTTTACTCAATAGATTTTGAACAACCCTTTTTTCTGTCTTTAAGTTAAGTTGGAGAACTCAACCAAGAATTCTCTTTCTTCATCCGAAACCGAATGAATCCTATTCCCAACCTTAGGATTCTATTTTATTATCAATCCAACTCTAATTCATATATTTTTTTTCTTTTTTCTTATCGATGAATAGATAAATGTGCCTGCATGACATAGATATAGATTTTTATACCAATTCAACAGTTGGTTTTTATGGATGCAATTGCAGTGTGCTAAGGTTGATGAGGCCGATGTTTCGAGGATAGTGGAAGGAGTGGGGAGAGCAGTCGGAATGTACGGAAGCGTAGGATTAACAGAAATGATATACAACTGCATGTCACAAGATCTTTCTTGGAAGGGACCTGCAAAGAAGTGGGAAGAGCTGCTACTGAGCTTGGGTGTGGCTGGGAATGAACCTGGTATTGAAGGTGAAGAAATAGCACCACTTGCCAAAGAAAATGTTGCCACTCCTTGAATGCTTGCTTGTTTGCCTTGTTAGTTTATTATGGTGCATGGCTGACTTGACTTTATAGTACTAATAGTTGATAAGTTTTGCTTTCTGCATCATGTCAAGTGGCTTAATAAATTTTCATGAGACGGAGGAAGCATGTCCTAGCGACTCCCTAATTAATTTCTATAAAATTATATCAAGTGCTCTTTTTCTTATCTTCTTGTATAATATTTTAACCATGACTCTAATAAGTTTACTTTTTCCGTTCACTAATATTTTTAACATATTTCATTTTTGGTCCGCTCACTAGTGTTTTCAACATATTTTATTTTTGTTCCGTCCACTAATTATTTTAACACCAAAACTTTTCATTTATAATAACTATTATATACACACAATCCAATTAAAAATTATAAATCATGTGAACCAAAACTCTATTCTATATACATCTCAATTAAAAAATAATAATAAGTGGGCCTTAAACTGCACTAATTACACTTTTCTACATAAAGTCAAAACACTAGGTCAACAATTGAGGCAAAAATGAAGTTGATAAATGAATTGTTCATCCTCGAATAATTAACGAGCACGTCAGATATGCATCAAAGTCATAGATATCTTGATGCATTGGCATTAGTATAAAGATTTAGGAAGCCATATTTATTCATTACGATAACTTCATGAGTATTTTGTGTCGATTTACAAGATTAAGAAATAATCAATTCTTACTTTGCTGAGACGCGACTCCATACGATAATAGTCGAGTACTTCTCGCTAAACCTGTTTTATCGTGTTTTTGTTACATTTTTTAGTTGTGGTTTCGTCATGTTTAGACTTTAGGTTGTGTTTATTTCATATCTTTTTAGTTCGTTTTTATGTCGGTCGTTGTATTTTCGTGTTTTGATGTAGGATGGTAGAATGAGGAAGGATTGGAGCTAGAAGTGGCATCTTTTTCGTCGCACGTGCAAAGCCGAGTGAAGCAGGAAGAGTCGAAGAATGTACGAGAAGAGAAACTGAGGAGAATGAGCAAACACGGAGCAGCAGCCGCTGGTGCAGAGCTGCAGGAAATTCAGAGAGCAGAGGTCAGCGACCGCTGGCCCTGCAGTTGTAGCGCGACAGAAAGGCGAAGCCAGCGACCGCTGGCTGGTAGTTATATGCGGGTTTTAAAAGCCTTTTTGTTATCATTCCATGAGAACCAACCTTTTTAATTCGAAAGATTGCTCTCAAACACTACTTTTTTACTTGCTTTCCTAGTGTAGGTTTAGTGGATTTCGTTTGATTGAAGTTTGTTCCAACTGAAGATTATCAACGTTTATCTAGTAGGTTATCTTTCTATTAATTATAACATGGTTTTCATTTCAATTCTCATGGTTGACTAGATTTTACTAGGACTGGATGTTCCTTCTCTATAATTGATGTTTGATTCGCTCATGCTTGGTTGTTTAACTTGTACTTAATTGAATTCCATGTTTGATCAACATGTAGTTCTCGTTGATGTTGAAATCGATTGATGAATGGTTTTAATATCTGAACTAGGTCAATCAATTCTTTTTCCAATCGGAAACGTAGGGAGAGACTTCATGATCTCCTTAGGTGTGATTTGGATACGTAAGTAAAAATCGCCGTCTAGCATATGAACACGAAAGTAATCAACTAGAAAGTCTTTGGAGAAATTGTTATTGAGTATTAATAATGAATGAATCAAATGTTGATTGTAAACTGAGGGATATCTAAGTCCTAGACTTCAATTCATTGTTCTTTAATTAATATTTTGCTTAGTTAATTGATGTTCGTCATTAACCAATCTTAATTAGAGTGTTTAGGAATTGTCTCTCATCATTCAAGTACTTATGATAAAATAACCCTGTTTAGTCTTCCATGAGATTCGACTTAGGGTCGGCTTAGCTCGTACTATAAGACTCGTTTAATTGCAAGAACTTAAACTCACATTTTATGTTGAACAAATTTTGGCGCCGTTGCCTGGGAAAGCTAGGCATATTAATTGTTAGTACTTGTTTGTCTGTTTTCTTTTTCGTTGTTTGTTTGTGTTGTGTTGTTTAGTATTGTTGTTTGTGATCGTTGTTGTTCTGTTTTGTAGTTTGTGTTTTCGTTTTCTTTTTGTTAGGTGTTTCCAACTGCAAGTTGCGTTTGACTTATCTTTTGTGGTGCTAGGTTGTGCATGCATGGATGCCGAAGTCTGAACTGAAGATTGACACCCGTGCTAGATAACGTGCATCGCAAGTGGGAGTTACAAACAGTCAACCTTGACGAGAAGGTTGGAAACGGGCATCTATTGGATTTGGGATATCAGTCAGATCATTCGGCAAGCACATCTCTACAGGATTCTGACACCGACTAGAGTGAATCAAGTTCACGAACAGTCATGGCAGTCCGCCAGAAGAGAGAGCTCTCTAGACCGGTGATTGGAGCTTCGACATCACCAATTGTGTTAGGGGAAGCAGCTCAGAACTACGAATTGAAAAACATACACTTCAATCAGTTACCGTCCTTTTACGGCATGCCGGCAGAGAATGCATTGAAATTCATCCAGGAGTTCTATGCTATAGTTCAAACCTTCCCTCTTGGAGGTTTGAATGAGGAACAATTGAAGATGCGATGCTTCCCTTACACGCTGAAGGATCGAGCTAAGACATGGTTTATGTCTTTAGCACCTAATTCACTCTAGAACTGGAATCATATGTCTAAAAAGTTCATGTCAAAGTGGTACCCAAACCAGAAGACGCAAGAGGTGAGGTCACAACCGGTGACCTTTACACAGATGGATGGAGAGCCTCTTCATGGGGCTTGGGAAAGGTTTAAATGCCTTCAAATGCAGTGCCCTCTTCATAATCTATCTCCGGAGCTGCTCAACCAATTCTTCTATGAGAGCCTCCACCAAAACTTTCAGTACATGGTGGATAACGCAGTCGGAGGTGATATCGGGAACAGGATCACAGAAGAGCTGACTGAGACATTTGAGAATATGGCTGGAAACTCACAGTAAAGGAACTCTAGAGGTCAGTAGAAGAGGGTTAATGAGGCAACATCGAGTAACGACATGGTGAGACAGTTGACGGAACTCACGAGGCAAGTACAAGCTATCCGAACTGCGGATGAACAACCACGAAAGAGTGGGGGAAATGAAACTTGTGGAATATGTGGAGAGTTTGGCCACGGGTCCAATGTATGTGCCAATGCATTTGAGCCACATAGGGAGCATGAGGAGCAAGTTAATGCTCTCCAAAACTTTCAACCACGCCCGCAGTTTGATCCGTACTCTAACACTTACAATCCAGGGTATCGGTATCATCCGAACTTTTCGTGGAGGTAACAAGCACCGCAAGGGCAGTAGATGCCACCTCAGCAAGGGTTCCAACAATTTCAACAACTGCAACCACACTTTTCACAGTCACAGCAGCATCAAGGTCCACCTCAAGGCCCTCCCAGATCATTGGTGTAGGAGAATTTAAACAAGTTTATTCAAGAAAGCCATCTGAGATTTGAGATAGTGGAGGCCTCTATGAAGAGGATTGAGACTCAAGTCGGGTAGCTAGCTGGGAAAGTTGGAGAGCTTGTCCAGATAAACAAAAAGGACAAGCTTCCAAGTCAGCCCAAGAAAGCTCAAGCAGTGACGGTGCTGAGAAGTGGAAAGATAGTTGACAACAAAGTGAAAATGTCGGAAGATGAAGAAGTGAATGGGAAAGACGAAGAGAGCACCCCATTAGTCCCTCCTGAAGAGGAGACTATTGTATTAGCCCCTCCTGAAGAGAAGGGGAAAGGAGGAGAGTTACATAAGGCCGATAACCCTTATAAGCCTCCTATTCCTTTCCTGAGGCGATTGAGGAATGAGAAGTAAGACGAGCAGTTCTTGGACTTCTATAAGATGATCTCGAAGGTGAATGTCAACCTTCCTCTCTTGGACGTGATCTGAAATATTCCAGCACACGTTAAGTTCTTCAAAGAGCTAGCATTCAAGAAGAGGCAGTTTGTGGAAGATGAGAAGATAGTGGTGTATGAAGTAGCAAGTGCAGTGTTGAAGCATCAGCTTCTACCGAAACAGACTGACCCAGGTAGTTTTGTAATCAAGATCTCACTTAGTAATGGTAAGTCCATTTCCGGTATGCTTGATCTAGGGGCTGGTATAAATTTGATGCCTTATTCTATATTCTTGAGATTAGGATTGGGTAACTTGAAGCCTACTAGGATGTATTTATAGCTTGCTGATAGATCAATTAGGTACCCGAAATGAATCATAGAGGATATCCTTGTTAGAGTAGGGGACTTGATAGTACCTGTTGATTTTGTTGTTCTTGATCTGGGTGAAGTTCATGAGTCTGGAAATGAGCATACTGTTCTTTTAGGAAGACCTTTCATGGAAACTACTAACACACTGATAGATGTAAAAAATGAGAAGTTGCAAATGACTGTGTTAGGTGAAACGATTTCCTTGTCTGTCAGGGAAATTTCCCCTCATCATGTGCAAATTTTAACTGATAATTATTATTTCATCGATGCTATTGATGCTTTGGCCGAGAGGGTTTTTTTGCAGGAATCCGATGACGATGAGATAGCAGATAGTCGGGAGGAGGACGTACTCCTCAACTCCAGTGTGGGGGTGATAGAAGTCTTGAAAGGTGAAGAGGTGAAAGAATCATTGAGCAGCCCAGTCGATCTTAAGGAGCTCCCTAAGCACCTTAAGTATGTCTTTCTAGAGGATGAAGAAACGAAGCCAGTGATCATCTTTGCTGAGCTGACTGAGGAGCAAGAAAAGGAGCTAGTTGATGTCCTAAAGGAGAACAAGAAGGTTTTTGGTTGGAGCCTTGCAGATATCAAAGGGATTAGTCCGTCAATGTGCATGCATAGGATTGTTCTCGAAGAAGGAGCAAAGCCATCGGAGACGGCCAACGGAGGTTGCCCCAACTTAATGGAGGTAGTAAAGAAAGAAATCCTTAAGCTTGATGCTGAATGATTGATCTACCCAGTGGCTGAGAGTGAGTGGATGAGCCCCGTGCATGTTGTACCAAAGAAGGGTAGCATCACAGTGACGACTAATGAGAAGGGGGAGATGGTGTCAACTAGGCTAACTACTGGTTGGCAAATGTGTATTGATTACAGGAAACTAAATGCGGCTACCCTCAAAGACCACTTTCCCTTACCCTTTATTGATCAAATGCATGATAAATTAGCAGGGCATGAATTCTATTATTTTCTTGATGGGTTGTCTTGTTATTATCAGGCGAAGACGACCTTCACTAGCCTCTTTGGCACTTATGCTTATAGAAGGATACCTTTCGGCTTGTGTAATGCCCCGGAAACCTTTCAAAGGTGCATGCTTTCAATCTTTTCTGAAATGATTGGTGATTTCATTGAAGTGTTTATGAATGACTTCTCTGTTTTTGGTAATTCATTTCATGATTGTTTGAAGAAAATTGACCTTATTTTGAAGACATGTATTGAGTGTAACCTTACTCTTAGTTGGGAAAAAGGTCATTTTGTGGTTACCAAATGCATTGTTTTAAGTCATGTTGTCTCTAGTAAGGGAATAACCATTGATAAGGCTAAAATTGAAGTTTTCTTGGGCATGTGGATTTCTATAGGAGGTTTATTAAGGATTTTTCCAAGATAAACCAACCATTATGTCATTTACTTGCTCAAGATGTCCCCTTCGTGTTTGATGACAAGTGCATGCATGCTTTCAATACCTTGAAAGAAAAACTTATCTCTGCTCCTACTGTTGTGTCTCCTGATTGGTTGAAGCCATTTGTGATCATGTGTGATGCTTCTAACCTTACTGTAAGAGCTGTTCTAGGGCAACGTGTTGACAATATGCTACGTGTAATTTTCTATGCTAGTTTAACTTTAAATGAAGCACATGTTAATTACACTACCATTGAAAAAGAGATGCTTGCAGTAGTGTTTGCCTTAGATAAGTTTAGGTCTTACATCATTGGGTCAAAAGTTATTGTGCATAGTGACCACTCAACACTTAGGTATTTTCTCACCAAGTCTCAAGCTAAGCCTAAGCTGATTAGGTGGATTCTATTGTTACAAGAATTTGACTTGGAGATTAAGGATAGAAAATGGAGTGAGAACCCTGTTGCTGATCACCTCTCTAAACTGGAAAATATTAAGGATTCGTTGATTGTGTTCAAGCATGATAAGATTCCTGATGAATTTCCTTATGAACATGTATTTTCAGTATCTTCTTTCCCATGGTATGCCGATATTGTTAACTACTTGGCCGCGGATAAACTCCATGATGATCTGACCTCGCAGGAGAAGGTGAGATTTTTGAGATCTTGTAGGTATTACTATTGGGAGGACCCCTATCTTTTCCGTCTAGGAAAAGATGAGGTGATTAGAAGATGTGTACCAGAGGACTTATATTAATATTATTACTAAGATAGGGGTTTCACTAAAAACATCTAAATGTTTAATCATTATCCTCATCATGTGTAGACTATGCTCGGATAAAGACTCTTCATATTATATTATATTTAATTAGTCTTAAACCCTAATGTATTATTATATGTGTTAATCAAATAGCATGCTGTTATGCGTGATGGGCGATGTGAAAGTAGCGAATATAGCATAAATCGCAAGTGTTATTTGAATTTATTTTTATAGGAAATCATGATTCGTAGCGAAAAGTTTGCACAGTGGTGCACGACGCACGTGTTGTCGTTTTACCATGAAGCAGAGTGCGAGGGACACTTTGGAGGCTGTAAAACCGCCTTTAAAGTCCTTCAATCGGGTTTGTATTGACCATCTTTGTTTAAAGATGCGCATTCATTCTATGTTTCTTGTGATAGGTTTCAGATAATAGGAAATATTAGCCGAAGAAATGAGATGCCTTTAATCAATAATCTTGTAGTAGAGATTTTTGATGTTTGGGGGATCGATTTTATGGGGCCATTCCCTAACTCTCATGGTTTCGAGTACATTTTGTTTGCCGTAGATTACGTGTCTAAGTGGGTTAAGGCGATCCCCATAAGGACGTGTGATGCTAATGTGGTCTTAAAGTTTGTGCAGGAAAACATCCTTAATAGGTTTGGATTCCCAAAGGCGATCATTAGTGATGGAGGCAAGCACTTCTACAACAAGTTGTTTGAGAAGTTGATGAAGAAAAACGGAATCAGTCATAAGGTGGAAACCCCTTACCATCCTCAAATCTCCAGGCAAGCTAAGACGAGCAACAAGCAGGTGAAAGGGATCCTGGAAAAGACAGTTAAGCCGATGAGGAAAGATTGGACGATGAAGTTAGGAGATGCCTTATGGGCATATCGAACCGCTTTCAAAACGGTTCTTGGTATGAGTCCCTATAAGCTTGTTTATGGCAAGGCATGTCATCTTCCGGTTGAAGTCGAGCACAAAGCCTTGTGGGTTATCAAAGAGACGAATATGGAGATGCTACGTGCAAGGGAAGAACGCTTCTTGCAGATGTCAGAGCTTGAAGATCTAAAGGATGAAGCTTATGAGAACGCCCGTATTTATAAGGATAAGGTGAAGAAACTACATGATCGAAAGATCTTGAGGAAGAACTTGGAGCCGGGAATGAAAGTTCTTTCATTCAACTCCCAACTCCGACTCTTCTCGGGAAAACTTAAATCCCATTGGAGTGGCCCATTCGAAATCACGGAGGTGTTTTCATATGGTGTAGTTGAGCTTCTCAATCCACGAACCAAGGAGAAATTTCGGGTGAATGACAAAGAGTGAAGCCGTATTTAGAAGGAGAGATGCAAGGACGAAGGATCGAGGCTCTATTTCTTGATGATGCAAGCTTTTGAAAGATGTGTGAAAGGTGACGAGCTCAAGACATTAAACGAGCGATGCGTGGGAGACAACCCACGTTATATGTTTTGTGTTCTTAATTTCTTGTTTTCGTTGTGTAATTTTCCTTGCATTTTCTTTATTTCTAGTTAGTCTAGAGTCTAATTCGAGTTTGATATGTTGTAGGGAAGTGACGGAGGAATGAAAGTCAGATAGGAAGTGAGGAATGGGTAAAGAAGGGCTAAAGTGCATAGCCAGCGATCGTTGGGTTCCCAACAGCCGCTGGCACGACCCTTCGTAAAATTTCAAAGAAGAAGGGTCAGCGACCGTTGGCCTAATCTTACGTAAAAGTACAGAGAGCAGGGTCTACGACCGTTGGCCTCCCAACGGGCGCTGATCCTGAATATTTCACGCGATTTAAGCATTCCTTCCCCTTTTTCTCACACTTTAAACCCTTATCCTTATTTCCTCTTTTCAAACTTGCGAAACTCTACATCAATTTCCTCCCAAATCCTCCATTTCTCCTTCAAATTTTTCCCTTAAACCTCCAAATTCTTCCTACCCATCCACTTTCCTACCTTTGCATTCATCTATTTTCCAATTCCACCCACCAAATCCTAAAATCTCCAAAATTTCTCACTCTTCAAATTCTTCCCAAATTCCTCCACCTTCCACACTTCTTTCACTATATCTCTATTTCCCTAACACCAACCACTTCATAATTACCACTGTAATACCCCACACTTTTAAAGTTATTATTAATATTATTTTGGGCAAGTTATACCGATAAAAAAAAAAATTTAGATGAATACGAATTGAATTATTTTTAGATGATTTTGAAACTAGCGGATTTGATTTCGAATGTTTTCAGGTTGTCCGTCTTAGAGCGGGGATATGCCCTAGAAAAAATATACATTATTTTTTTTTATAAATATTAGAAGATATTTAATATAAATATCTATGATTTTTATTAACAAATATCTAAGAGTTTTAGTTTGATAATGATATAATATAATATATATATATATATGTGTGTGTGTGTGTAGAAGTCTCTACAACTCATTCCTCTCCCTACATCTATCGATCTCCTCTCCCTCACTCTTTCTTTCATTTTTTTTCTCTTTTCAAGAACTTGGAGGTAAGCTTCTTGGATTATGTTCTTATTTGGTAATTAATGGTGTTTTAATTGTGTGTTTATATGAGTATATATGTATATGATATGGAATACATGGTTATGGTGAGTTGGGCTGTGGTTTGTGTTATGGAGGAAGGGCCGCCGGTGGAGGCGGCAGCGGGTCTGCTGCCATGGTTCATCGTTGATACGTCGGCGAAATCAAAAATTTGAATGACGTGTGTTTACCCTATTTTCGGTAGAAACAGGGGAGCATATTATGAGCCGATTTCTGTCCATTTTAAGTATCCAAAACCTATCATATTATATACCAATTTAAAGGTCTTTTCGTCTTCTTTTTTTCCAACGAGATCTTCAGATTTTAATTCCGACATATAACGAAGGATTTTTAAGCCTCTAAAGTTAGAGTGTCGAAGTGTGTATTCTCTGTTTCTTGTGTTTGACAGAAGGTTGCGGGCTCAATTCTGTCCGTTTTAGTTATTCAAATCCCATAAAATTCGGTACCATATTAAGGGTCTTTTCGCGTTCTTTGTAATGGTACCTTCGGATTGTAAATTGGAGTTCGGACGAGGGGGTTATGACCTGACGAAGTCAGGGTGTCAATTCTACGCGCTGAGGGTGCTGCGCGATTTGAGTATGATTTTCCGGCTTCAACTCGATGCCGAATCCAAAACATTTATTTAGGAATTTTATTGTCCAATCCTTAGAAATTATACTCGAGGTTATGTTTTTGGAAACCGATAAACCGAGTGTCTATAATTGACGTTGGAAACTTGTGGTTTAAGTTCAGAATTTATTAACTTACATTTTATGTTCTATATGATTTGAGAAAATATTGCTTAACTTATTTATTAATATTTCCTAAACTTGTTTATCTTGTTATATTAATTTCATAATCTTCAATTAGATTGTGTTGTAGTCTCAAGAACTACATATATGTATAAATCGAGTTTTGTATAATTTCAAATGATATGGGTTTTAAGCTATAATAAGTTTATACTTTCAATGTGTAATAAATTAAAGTTATTTAAAGTGCTAGGTGGCACCGTATCCAGAGCTCAAGCCGGACAACCAAGTAAGTGAAAAGTCTTTGTGAAACATCGTCACGAGGTGGGGTTTACGCTATCTGTAAGTTGATGGTTATAATCATTGTTGTGTTTGTTGCATTCATATGAACTTGCCTGTGTGGCGTGGCCTGTGTGGTGTATTCTTGCCTGTGTGGTGTGGCCTGTGTGGTGTATTATTGCCTGTGTGGCGAATCATTGCCTGTGTGGAGAGACTAGTCTTGAGGGGAGAGACTGGTCTCGCCGACAAGATAATTAAAGTTGTTCATTATGCTATGTGACTTGCACAATTGGTTATAACTACTTGCAGTGTATTCTCCACTGAGTGTGCTTGCATACTCACGTACCCCACATGCTGTCATATTTTGCAGGCTGAGAGGCTTGACGGCTGGAGCAGATGGAAGTGGACCCCTATGAACATTCTCTTAGCTTTTATGTATATGTGAATGTTTGGTTGAAAACAAACTTAATTAGTTTTGGTTAACTAAACAAAGTTGTTCTTGTAATGACATTTTGATATGTGTATATTTTGATGATGGTTGTATCCCTATTTGGTATTGTTATTTGCTGTTGTTGGTCATTATTTCAGGGTGACATATATATAATTATAGGGGATATGCCGTCCGTTTGTAAAATTTTTATTATACTCTCCGCTGCTTATCTTAAAACATAATTCATAATATCATTTATAATATTAAATGATTAAAGAAAAGTAAAGTTTCTTTTTTTTTGTAATGTCCTTATTTAAAGATTGGGGCGTTACAACCACAATGTCGAGGAACATAAGACGCCGTGTTGAAGAGCCTGAAGAGGAAGAGGACATAAAACCCGAGGCCCCTAGGGAGAATCTCCAAATGACCTTTCACAATTACAAATTTCTCGTGTTTGAACCAGTCGAAGGTCAAATTTACTTACGCTTACGAGCTTTACCTTTTAATTTTGGCTATCATTATGATTGAGATTTGCTAGGTAGATTGCATGTTCGTTCTCAATTGCGTGCTTACTTGAAAACCTTAGGCCTTTTAAAGCTTGCTGATAGTGGAGATTTAGATGGTTATGTCGAATTATCTTATGAGATGCTTTCAACTTTTGCATTTGGTGATGGGCATAATTAATTTCATTGTAAGCTTTTAGGAACTGATGTTAATGTGACTTGCTCTGTAATGCATACTGGTTTTGGTTTTTCATCTTATCGGGGAGCAGCTACACAAACCCCTAAGGGGTTTAACCCTGTAGCTGCTTGGTACAACCTTACCGGGCTCTACAATTGGAACCTGAGTGGCACACGTAGTGGCTTCATTAGGGATGATGCCCTTTCCCTGTTATAGAAATTCATTGCTTATAATGTGTAGGGAAATGCAGAAGCCAATAAAGTTAATACCAATGAGTGTTTCCTCCTATTTGCTACTATGAAAGGGCAGATGGTTTGTATTTCATCCTTTGTATGGACACAGATTGAAGGGATTAAATATATGAAGAAGACTCATCCCGCTTTAGCATATATTCTTGTTCGCTTGGCTCGATATTTTGGTTTGCAAGTACCCAAGTCTTACAGCTGGAGGAAGAGCATATGCTTAAGTGCTTCGGTCTTGAAGAATAGCGGCCTCCTGGTGACCTCTGAGACCTCTTTTGTTCCCTATGAACAAAGAGAGTATGTTCGACGCTTTCAAGAGCGTGAGGAGGCACTTGAGCGAGCTGGAGGAGCTGGGCCATCCTCTGAGGCTGCTCCAGCTACTGATGAGGCTCCCACCAGTGCAGATGCCGAGATGGAGGAGAGAGAGGGACCAATCCGGAGGGTACCTAGGAGGGTACCAAGGTGTTTACGACCAAGGCGGTTTTGCAAGCGGATTCGGCAGTGGATATGGGTCCGGATATTTCTCGAGGGAGGACTTCAGCAGCTTCTAGACCAACCTCTTTGCGAGGTTGGATTCACAAAACAACCTCCTCACCTCCATGGATACCCGTCTCCAATCCATGAACGCACGGCTCCAGTCCGTTGACACCCGTGTTACCTCTCTTGAGGAACAATGGGCAAGATGGAAGAGACTCCATCCTCACCATCCTCCTACATTAGACTATCAGGATCCACAGGATCTGACGTATTAGTTTATTTCCCTATTATTTTTCTTTTATTTTTTCTTTTTGTTTATTTGTTTGTTTCAGTTTTATGCTTGTTTGTTCATATTTCTGTATGCATGTACCAATTCTAGGAGTCACTCGATTCTTAGGTTAGTTCCCAGCTTCTATGTTGTTAGGGAAGTCTCCTGCTCCTTTCAATTTTAACTCATTCCTATGAGGGCGTAGTAGGAATTAAGTGTGTGTGTGTGTGGGGGGGGGGGGGGGGGGGTTGATAGTTTTCTTGCATGTTTTTAGTGCTTTTAATTGTGCCTTTTTGTTAGTTTATTTTACTTCCCCAACTTGAGAATTTGTATGTTAACTTGCTTATTTGATCTCCTTGTGTTGATATGTGAGCCTAGTATGTGATATGATTGGTGGTAGACTTAATTTAGGTTTGGTTCTTGATTAGGCTAGGTTGTGTGGTTAGGATGTTAAGTGGGGCATGTTGCTTTGCTAGTTGGCATGTATAGTGATCATGATTTGGATTATGAGTGGCTACTCCTTAAAGTTTATGTGCTTGGTTCCCTTGAATTCTAAAAAAAAAGAATGAATAAAGAGTTTATATTCTTCAAAAAAAAAGAAGTAATAAACGCTAGAAGGGCGTAAATGAGTAAGACTAGTTTAGTTAGTGGGTTCTACGCCACTTATCTTAGATAATGAGTATGGAAAACCGCACCGGGGCTCTCTATGCGATCCATTGATGTTTAGACCCGATGACTACACCCTTATGCGGACTTGCTTGTTTTGCTTAAAATTAGGGGAACTGAGTGCATGGATGATAGGGAGATGTGAGATTGTGTGTATATCGTGATCATGTGTGTGTCAATGAACTTAGTAACGGACAACATTACATCTTGATTGAGTGACCGAATACAATTGAGAATTGAATCTAGTCTAAGTCTTCTGATGAAGATATGAATGGTGGTTGGGCTTACATGTTGATTGTTAATATGAATTGATACTTGGTGATTGAATTTTTCTTGACGACAAGCAAATGATTAAGTGTGGGGGAGTTGTTAATCGTGTTTTTGTTATGTTTTTTAGTTGAGGTTTCGAATTGTATATACTTTAGGTTTTGTTTATTTCATATCTTTTAAGTTGGTTTTTACGCCGGTCGTTGTGTTTTCGTGTTTTGATGTTGGATGGTAGAATGAGGAAGGATTGGAGCTAGAAGTGGAATCTTTTGTGTCGCACGTGCAAAGCCGAGTGAAGCGGGAAGAGTCGAAGAATGCACGAAAAGAGAAACCGAGGAGAAGGAGCAAACACGGTGCCTAGCAGCCGCTGGGGCAGAGCTGCTGGAAATTCAGAGAGCAGAGGTCAGCGACCGCTGGCCCTGCAGTTGTAGCACGACAGAAAGGCGAAGCTAGCGACAGCTGGCTGGTAGTTATATGCGGATTTTAAAAGCCTTTTTGGCATCATTCCATGAGAACCAACCTTTGTAACTCGAAAGATTGCTCTCAAACACTATTTTTTTACTTGCTTTCCTAGTGTAGGTTTAGTGGATTTCGTTTGATTGAAGTTTGTTCCAACCGAAGATTATCAACGTTTATCTAGTAGGTTTTCTTTCTATTGATTATAACATGGTTTTCATTTCAATTCTCATGGTTGACTAGATTTTACTAGGACTGGATGTTCCTTCTCTATAATTGATGTTTGATTCGCTCATGCTTGGTTGTTAACTTGTACTTAATTGAATTCCATGTCTGATCAACATGTAGTTCTCGTTGATGTTGAAATCGATTGATGAATGATTTTAATATCTGAACTAGGTTAATCAATTGTTTTTCCAATGGGAAGCGTAGGGGGAGACTTCATGTTTAGAACAATTGATCTCCTTAGGCGTGATTTGGATATGTAAGTAAAAAATCATCGTCTAGCATATGAACACGAAAGTAATCAACTAGAAAGTCTTTGGAGAAATTGTTATTGAGTATGAATGCATGAATGAATCAAATGTTGATTGTAGATTGAGGGATATCTAAGTCCTAGACTTCAATTCATTGTTCTTTAATTAATATTTTGCTTAGTTAATTGATGTTCATCATTAACCAATCTTAATTAGAGTGTTTAGGAATTGTCTCTCATCATTCAAGTACTTTTGATTAAATAGCCCTATTTAGTCTTCCACGAGATTCGACTTAGGGTCAGCTTAGCTCATACTATAAGACTCGTTTAATTGCGATAACTTAGACTCACATTTTAAGTTGAGAAAAACCAATCATCATTACCCAAAATATTACTATATAGAGTTACGAAATACCATCAAGTGCAAATGAATCTAAACAGTGCATAATCAGCCACGTATTATAATGTTATTATGGTCACAGATTAAGAAATAAGGAATTTTCGAGACCTCATTTTTAGTATGAACACAAAGAATTTATCTCACTGTGAAACCACACAATATAAATATGCAAGACTTGTACAACAACATACGTATAACGATATCATTATGTTGGCTTAGGTCAGCTCTCGCATCGAAATGATATCGCGGCATTTCCCGACTAGACTGTCCAAGTTTGTCTAGGTTGTGAACTTTATGTTACCAGTGTTCTAAAAAGCGGGCTAGGCGGCCGCCTAGGCGCTAGTCGGAACCACCCCGATTCGATTATATGGTAGGCGTTTCTGGCTAGTCGGGCTGGGCGGATTGGGCGGGCTAGGCGGGCTGGGCGGCTGGGCTAGGCGGATAAACGGGCTGGGCGGGTTATTGGGCGGGTATCTGGGCGGGGCGGGTATCTCTCCTGACTTTTCATCTCTCTTTCTCGCCTGAAATATCTCTCTCGTTCTTTTACCAGAATTTCTCTCGGTCTCTCTCTGCTCTCTCTTGTTTCACTCGACTGAACGGCGCAAAGTTCGCTGCCGTGATTCTGCAGCGTTCTCTGGCGGTCATCCCTCCTCAGGTAACACTTCTCCTTTCTATATATCTCTTATTGGATTTCTAGTTTTTATATTATTTATTTTCTAAAATTTCTCACAATCCTCTCAATCTCTAATTCTGATTGTTTTATTTCAAGATTATAATTTCAAAAACTCCTACATAAGGCATCAAGTTAATTACATTACCAGAAGTTGATTTTTGAATCTTGAAATCATGGCTGCGACGAATGATTGAGGGGAAACAAGATCTTGTTCAAGCTTGGAGACAAGTGGTGCGAGGTAATTGTTGATGAAATCATTTGAACCAATTGCAATTTGCAACTGAAAATAATGCATTTTGGAAGAGGCTTAGTGCAGGCTGCAGCTTCTTCACCAATTCTTGAAATGATTGCCTGTCTTGTGTTTGCGAAATTGTCTAGCTGAGCATCAAGATTTATTCTCCCGCCCTGTCCAAATATTTGATCGTATGAGCTCCAAGTGCCTCTTTTCTGCCGATTCATTTATCCCTTCATTCGTAGTTTATGTTCAAGTTTGGATTATCCCAAGTTTGCATTTTGTGGATGACATTGAAGTGTGTGTTATCTGTGTCACACAGTATATAACCTATGTTCATATTATTGGTACATTCAGTGTTTTCCAATTAAAACGTGTAGTATTATGTAATCTACAACACTGTGCTGCTGTTAACTATGAAATGTTGTTAATGGAGATGAAAACTTAACTTCCATCAATTTGCATTCATTTTTTGCTCTGATCTGCTTTCATCATGCGATCCTTACTGAAATCAAAATGTTCTGTTTGTATATAGGAACTTATAAATTTATAATATTAATGTCTATGTTCTGTTTGTATATAAGAACTTATAATGTCTATGTTTTGTTTGTACTTTTTATATAGGAACCTATAATGTCTCAACAACTACCAACAAATCAAAATGCTTCATCCATGGCTTCTAATTCTGACTCTATATCAAACTTGTCCACTGCCAAATTGAAGAGAGGTAGTGGTGATGTTGGATGGGATTATGCATCTCTTTGTGATCCTAAAAATCAAGATAAATGGAAATGTCTCAAATGTGGGGGAGTATACAGTGGAGGCATATATCGAGCCAAGCAACATATTGCCGGCATTCAAGGAAATGTTGCAGCATGTCGAAAATCATCAAATGAAGATAAGATACGATGCAAAGACGCAATTGAAGCATCAAAAAGGAAAAGGATGGTGAAGACACAAGACAATACAAATCTTAGAAGCGAAGTTGAAGTTAGTGAGATGGAAATTATTGAAGAGATTGAAAAAATGGAAGGGAGAGGAACCCAGAAGGCACCTCGTACTCTTGGGGTGATGGATAAATTCGTTTCAAGCATCAAGGTTGATGACAACACTTTAAGTGAAAGCCAAAAAAAGAGACAACAAAGTATCAATGAGACTCTTTTCAAACAACGGACTATTGAAGTTCATCAGTACTTGGCTAGGTGGGTGTATGGTTCTGGCACCCCTTTTCATGCAGTGGACAATGATGATTTCAAAAGATTTGTTGAAGCGGTTGGACAATTTGGTCCAGGTTACCAACCACCAAGTCAATATCTTCTCCGAGAGCCACTCTTAAAGGGTGAAGTGGAAAAAATGAAGACATCACTCAAGGCTCAAGAGGAAGAATGGGAGATGAATGGTTGCTCTATCATGACCGATGCTTGGAGTGATAGGAATAGAAGAAGCATTATGAACTTGTGTGTGAATTCTAGGCTTGGAACTACTTTTCTTAGCTCCAAAGAGGCTTCATTAGACGCACATACAGGTACATACATATTTGAGTATGTGGATGATTGTATTGAAAAGCTTGGTGAAGAAAAAGTGATTCAAGCGGTGACCGACAATGCTTCAAACAATATGGCAGCGGCAAACATGTTGCTTGCAAAGAGACCTCGCATTTTTTGGACCCCGTGTGCTACTCACTCTATCAATCTTATGCTTCAAGCCATTGGTAAGATCTCTATTTTCAAGAATACAATTATGAAAGCTAAGGCTTTTACCATTTTTGTTTATTCTCATCACAAGACTTTGGCATTGATGAGGAAACGTACACGAAGAAATATAATTCGACCCGGAATTACTAGATTTGCTACAGCTTTCTTAACATTGCAAAGTTTAATTGAAAAGAAAGAGGAGTTGAGGCAAATGGTGAACTCTAAGGAGTGGGAAGATACTAAATGGTCAAAGAGCACGAAGGGGAAAAATGCTTATTCAATCATAGTCTCTCAAAGCTTTTGGAATGGTGTGGTTATGTGTTTGAAAGTATTCACACCATTGGTCAAAGTGCTTAGACTTGTAGATGGAGATGTAAAACCGGCCATGGGTTTTATATTTGGTGAGATGAAAAAGGCAAAAGAAGAAATTAAGGAGGTCTTGAAGCATAAAGAGGAGAGATACAAGCCTATACTTGACATAGTGGATGCAAAAGGAAATGGTCGTATTGATACTCCACTCCACTTGACCGCTTACTTATTGAATCCATATTACTATTATAACAATCGGTCTACATGGTCCAACGAAGAGAATGCCTTTGTAATGGAAGGGGTCTTCTCATGTATAGAACGGTTCTATCCGGACATTGATACACAAAGTCAAGTGGTAAATGTGGAGTTAGGCAAGTACAAAAACAAGGAAGGTGCATTCGGAAGAAACTTGGCAACCAAAGGATGTGAGAAAAATGACGATAATTATGATCCCGGTACGAGTATCCTTCTTTCCTAGTCTTTTAAAATCTTTTAGTTAGTCTTATATGTTTGATATTTAATGTCTATGAACATTAATATCTTCTTTAAATTTATAGTTTTGTGGTGGTCTAACTACGGCATCGCCGTACCCCGTCTTCAAAAACTTGCACAAAAGATTCTTTCTTTGACAACTAGCTCATCGGGATGTGAAAGAAATTGGAGTGTCTTTGAAGGGGTAATTAATTTTTATGTATAAATTTGTAATATCTATATTATGTTGTCATGTTGATAGTAATATTCTAGATGTGTCCACTTGATGATTATAGATTCATACAAAGAAGAGGAATAGATTGGATACCGATCGGATGAATAAGCTAGTGTATGTTCAATTCAATGCAAGATTGATGAACAAGAAAAAAAATAGTAAGAAAGTGGATGTGCTTCTAGCAAACGAGGCTACTTATGCACAATCATGGATGGTTGATGAAGTAGGTGACGATGAAGATGAGGAGTTTACACCCATGTTGGCTAGTGAATCATCAACTGAACCAAGAAGGAGTGTCCCTTTTGAGGAAGTGAGAAAGGTGGATGAAGATAATTTTGTATCAGATGGAACAGAGGATGAGGAGGATCATGTTGACGATGAGTTCGAGTTTGAAGATTCAAACAAAGAGCATGTTGTTGATTTTCAAGACTATGGCAATGAAGATATAGAAGATTAGATTACTAATATATTTGAACTTATTATGAATCATTTAATCTGAATTTTAATATATGTATTTCACTTTAAATTTATGGATATTATATTCTACTTAGCATATTATGTGATTTTGACCTTTTATTATGATTTAGAAAATGGAATTATAAATAATGTATGTATATAGTTTATACTATAGAATTTGATGCAAAAATATAAAAAATAAGTAAAATAATTTGATCCGCCTAGGCCCCGCCTAGGCTCCCGTCTAGCCGCCTAGGCGCTAGTCCCCCCTCCACCGTCCGACTAGCGCCTAGCGACTTTTAGAACATTGTATGTTACAAATGAACCGACTGTTTTTGTAAAATATCGAAATATCAATATGTTTGTTGGAAATTAATTAAATATTATTATTATTATTAAGAAAATCTTGTTGGAATATATTCGATATTTTTTTAAGCATAGTTACAAACTTTAATTATTTTAGATTAAAGTTTGATTAAGGTATTCTATTTATACAACTGTAACATTTGCGCATGAGTAAATTGGAAAAATAATTTTTCTTTTCACATGCTTATAATACCTAATAATAGAGCTCGTCGATACGAACCCGTGGACACCATGATCGTAAAAATCGGACATCGTTTGAGTGCTCGGCGAATTTTTAAAGTTCTAGACGAAATGAGTATAAATACCCTTCATTCCTCTCTCCTCCTCATTTTTCACCCCACCCAAATTATAGAGAGAGAGAACAGAGTGAGAGACTCTCTAGCCACTGCCGGAAAGCTGCTGGACCGCCGGCAATCAAATGAGCGCAAATTTCACCTCAAGCTTCCTTTCGACGTGTACAATCCATTTACGGGGTCCGATCGTCCAAAAAATGGCGGGAAGGAAGCCATGCAAGGCCAAACTCTAGGCCAAAGTAGTAAGTTTAATCTTTTTTTTTACCTTCTCTTTTCTCCGTTGTCATCCTTCACTTCTCACCTCTTTTCTCTACCCTTTTCACAACCATTCTCCGGCAAGAAGAGAGCAGCTCCGGCGAGGAGAGGGAAACTCCGGCAAAGCCTGTAAAGACCCAATAATTTATTTATCTATTAGGCCCATTTATTTAAAGATTATAAGCCCATAAATATTATTAAATTAAAACCCTTCCTTATAATTCTCAACCAATAACCCTATTTAACCCCACTCCATGAGAGAAACCGTCTGATTCAGAATTTCTTCACCGATCAAATCCTCTTCTCCCCAAATAAATTCTTCCCTTCTCAAAATAAAATTATTCACTTGGGAATTCCAGAGTCCATCTATAGAGCACCATTAGATTGAATAGTCGAGTACAAATCAGGTTCTTCTTAATTTCTCATCTGCTTAATTTATAAACACATTGATTTCGTTTAATTAGGGAAGATTACACCGAAAATTCATGCATATTAATGGTATACAGTATAGATAGATGATTACTGCTTCCTTTAGTTTATTTTACCGAGGTTGCATATTTACGAATTTATAAACGTATGTTAGTGCAATAGTCATATCACTCTAAATCTTGTTACCTTTTATTTATAATTTTAACATGAACTCATAGTGGGAAGACAATGATGATAAACATCAAAATGGTATTATTATCATGATGCGTGAGTGTTCTGTATATTAACATATGTGTGTGTTATTATATATATGTATGCGTGTGGTGTGTGTATACAATATATAAATATATATGCATGAGTATCATATATATTGTGTGCGGTATCATATATATATGTGTGTGTATGTTACGCATGTTTATATATATAGTGTATGTGTGTATGTGGTATATATATACGTAATTGTGTGATAGTGCAGAGTGTTATTTATATATAAATATATGTGTCGTATATATAAAAAATATGTGTGTTGTGTGTGTCACTTTAGTCACCAATTTCCAAATTGAAATTTAGAAGACATGTACAGTACGCTTATAATAGATATAGATATAGGAAAGCATGAATGATGATGTTTATGCAACAGTATGTTAATGCAGATTATTAAATTAGAATTTTATTTTATTTTAGGTGCAACTTTGTGATCTATTGATTGTTATCGTCTGGATATATTGGCTATCTCGATTGAAGTACTTTATCAGGTGAGGAATGTTCTTACGATGTAATTGCTAATATTTTTACTTGTATACGCGACTGTTATGTTGAAATGCCAACCTACGTGATATATTAAAAGTCTTGCGCAAGCGTACGAAGGCCAGGGATTCAGTAAAGGATCCGGAATCTGAAAGGGTTCTTGGGGTAAAAGCCCACAGTGCATATACATTATACGAGGCCAGGGATTCAGTAAAGGATCCGGGATCCGAAAGGGTTCTTGGGGTAAAAGCCCACCGTGCGATACATTCTACGGGCATTTGCATGATATGTTTATGTATCGTTTAAATATTAGCCGTTACGTGTTCCTCACTGAGTATGTGGATATACTCACCCCTCTATTACATATTACTTTTCAGGTTAAGGAGTCAGGCAATGGCGCGGTGGTGGTAGCATGACATAGTTTTGATTTCAAGTTTTATTATTCCGTTTAAAGATATTTATTAATGATGTTTTGATCTGAGAAAAATGTCCCGTTATTTACTCAAATGTTATTTTTAAAGGCTTCCGCGCTACAGTTATTTCAAGTATTTTGTTCACGAGATTTCAAAGGTTATTTCTACGCTTGAGGAAAATAGTATTTTTATTGAAGAAAATTACGGGACGTTACAAAGCCCACCTTTCTCCTTACCGATTTAGACCGAATGGGGTAGGATTAGGAATCCTCTTGTGTTTATATGTGATAATATGATTATTTGATTTGAGGATAAGTAGTTTGATGTTGTGTTGATAATGAAACATAATGAACTAAGGGATAAAATTTTGTTTTACATTTTTATGGTTAGAAGTTTCTGCCCGGATTCTGCCTTGTCATTTCCGTATATTATGAGTATCCAAATTTTTATCTTTTTCATATAATAAAATACTAGATAGAGTTAGGAGTAATTTTCAATATGAATCAGTCAATTTCATTATGTTTTCAATTTACTACGAATTTTACAAGTTGGTTGCGCAAACTGTCAAATCTTACGAAAATCTGGACATTCATCTAACTTTGAAAATTTGTGAAAAATAGAGTGAAATGATTTTATACTGTTTGTTTTCAGAATATAACACTTTAAGAGGTGATGATCACTCTAAAATTTTATTATACTAAATTCGATTTATTTTCAATTTATTATGATTTTTCAAAGTCCACTGCTCATATGACATGAAAAGATGTGTTTGTGAAAATTATTTTGAAACTATATAATTTTAGTTTAGATTACTGGATCAATGAAACCTAAAACTGTTTTTAAGGCATATTCCCTATAATTTTAGTAATACGTGTGTAAAATTTCACATTCATTAGAGTTCATTTGATATAGTAACAAAAGTTGAACTCTTAATCGTCTTGAAAATGTCTTGAAAGTATCGTTAATATCTTTTTGGGAGTCAAACTTCATCAATGTGATTAATTTTTGTAAGTCAATACTTCAATATTTTAAAAACATTACTGTGAAATTTCAAAGGGGATTGTATAATATTTACATTTACTATGATTTTTTTTTATATACCGTGTTTGCATAAGTGTTCATTAAGAATCACCATTGGAAGTCCATATATATCTCAACTCATTAGCTATTTACAAATTCCATGCCTTATAAATGAAACTTAGGACATGATTTTTCTGAAGAAATTTATTAATGATCCAAAATCCTAATAAGTTGAAATGACTCATTACTTGAAGTTGATGGACGATATGATTATGTAAAGTACTCGTGTATACGAGATAAGTGTTACTCATTCTACCGTGACGACTCGAATTGACTAATAATGGATTGAAATTTCTTAAGTAGTTAGCATACGAGTCTCGTAAATGGTGATTGTCGGGTAATTAATAGGTCAATGTTAGAATGGTTAGACATTAAGTTCACGAAGCACTAGAAGTGCTTAAGGTTGGAGAAGAGGTTAGCGCCTATCAATTTGTACTTAACCATGAGATTTATCTTGTAAGGTCTTACCGAGGAATATCATCTATCCTATGCAATGGAATGTGAGCTTCGTACATTAGTGACAGGTGTGGGTCTATTTACAGTATAATACTTTGAGTTAATAAGCTCGAACTGCTTTTTCTGAAAATGTGAATTTACATGCCAAATGTTTTTATTATGCTCATGTGTATCCTATATGTGATGGATCGGTATTACCGTACCCATTGATTGCCGCTGCCAATGATGTAAGTTAACAATTGTGCCTTGAGCCGGATCCGGCCAAGGTAGTGTACACAGAAAGTCCGGATCGGGTGAACTTGGCTAGGTTCCCCGGTCTTGGCGAAAGGGGATTATTCGCGGAAGACTTCGGTTTTCACCGTCTAGTCGCAATGAGGAACACTGTGAATGAGCAAAGAATGATGACGAGCTCGATATGACGGTAAAATGTATGTTTTCATATGTGTATGGTGAGCTTTTGTTTTAAAACGTCATGGATCATATGGTTGGGCATGTAATATTCTTTCAATGGAGATTTATGTTGTTTTTCACTGAAAAGGTCGGGCAACGACTCACACTGAGTACGCCAGTATTCAACCCAAAATATTTTTCAAATGTTTTTACAGGTTTTAGGAGGATGGTGATGAGCTGGCGACGATGTGGACCTCATCTAGAGTCTTATCCATTAATGTTGATTAGCTTGGTGAGATTGATGTCACATTGTTACTTATGTAGCAACTAGTTTGTTTCATCTTGTTGATAAGCCTCATAATCCAAACTCATAACCTCATCATGTTCATCGTCAATACCTTACTTTCAACTTTCCACCTTATTTACATGAATGTATACGGTTCAATGTCTCCATACATTGGACTCGTGTTGTATCTAGTGTGTCCAAACTCCTGAATTTTTTTTCTTTCTTCTTCAATTGTTAATAATTACTTGTCGTTTTGAAATATTTTTCTCAATTATATTACACAAAATCTCAATTCCGCGTAGTCCCCTCCTGTCGGGGTGTTACAGTTTTACATTCTATGATCATCGATCCACCAAACATTCTACAATTTTGGACTTGTTTGCAATAAAATAATCGATAAGATAATAAATTACAAACCAGTTACGAAAATTTATTCTCATTAAATGGAATTAAAAACAAGTCTGTTACAACATCTAAGCATAAAACATGATTTGATGTATACAAACCATAACAGATAAATCCCTTAACCTTGGATTCCACTCTTATTTATACTCGCTGAGTATGATATCTCTCTCTCTTATTTATTCTCGTTGAGGACAAGATTCACTCCCTTATTTTTATTTATACACGTTGAGAATGAGATTGAACTTTACTAATTTCGTTCATTTTACCATTCTACTCTATTGCAAAGTTTAAAATAATGGGTCAAAAGATCTATCGAAAGATATAATTCTAGTTGGTGTTTCTATAGAATTTGAATTCTTAAAAAATAAAAAAAAAACTCTATATAAAATATGAAACAATCATTTAAAATAATATATATATATATATAATATAATTTTTTTATTTTAATTTTTTCCAATTATAAAAATAAGAAAATTTTAGAAGGATTTGGAACGACTAATATATTGTGGTTAGACATGAATGATTATTCCTACTTCAAAAGGAATGATGATTCGAAATATAATGTTGATTTTAAATCATAAAACGAAACAAGCAAATGAATGGAACATATGAAGAAATGAGCATTTCATTCTCTTCCATCCAACAAACCTTACATATACTCTATTTGGTGAGTATCTTAATTCTCGACTGAAAATACATTTTACATTGCCAAGTGGCTTAATAAATTTTCATGGGAGGGAGGGAGCATGTCGTATCTCCTCACTCACTAATTTCTATAAAATTATATCACATGCTCTTTTTCTTATCTTCTTGTATAATATTTTAACCATGATAGAATAATTGTATTACATAGTTGTGAATGATGTCATAACTGGACAATTGAGGCAAAATGAAGTTGATAAAGGAATTGTTCATCCTCGAATAATTAACGAGCTAGCCCATCAAATATGCAACATAGTCATAGATATCTTGATGCATTGGCATTAGTACAAAGATTTAGGAAGCCAGATTTATTGATTACAATAGCTTGATGAGTATTTTGTGTCAAGTTACAAGATTTGAAAGATTAATTGTTCAGAGGTGAGTTTTTGGAGATGTAATTTCACATATAGATGCAATTGAAGTATTTCAAGAGAACGAGGTTTCCCACAAGTTAAATATCAAACACGCGTCGTCCTCGTGGCTTAAAAAAATCCAAATATGTCGTGCAATGATTAAACTATGCAGTTGCTAAAGACTTCATTAACATATATGCCGCGTAATGCTCGGTAGAAACCTTTAAAGCATGTGCAGCGGTGCTGCTCGAGAGTCTCATGAGCAAAGGCCAGGCAGCCAGGCTCGGGAGACGAGCAGGGAGCCTGCCGCTATGGCATCGGGGCGTGGGAGGAGAGCCTCTGGATCAAGAGGCGGACGCTAGCCTCAGGAGTCCTCACCGGAAATGGCTCTGCGGGTGGGGGACTCTCGAGCCTCCATCCTATTTTATATATTTATTTAATTATTAATTATTTAAATTATCTACATCTATAAATACCACACTTCATTTCATTCTTCATACATCTTCATCCACTCTTCATCTATATTATCTCTCATATTCATCAATATCTTCATTTTTTTTTCAAAATATCTTCTTCCTCTGATTCCGATAACGAAGTTAATGTCCAATTTCTGCAACTAGCATCAAATATTATGGAGGTGGGTCGTCAATATCTAGCATCCGTCAACACATCCGACTCCCAACGTCCAACCAAAAAGAAGAAAAACTATATCAAGAGGGATCGAGAGGCTGACGGAGAACGTCTATGCATTCTCCAAAAATCCAACATTCGGAGATAATTGTTTTTGACATCATTTTTGTATGCGGAAATAATTATTTATTCGCATCGTCACGATATTGGAGAATCGTGAAGAGTACTTCCGACAATAGACGGATGCTACCGGCCATCAAAGGTTCACGCCACTACAAAAATGCAAGGTTGCAATCAGACAACTTGAAAATGGAGGTGTCACTGATCAATACGACGAGTATCTCAGAGTCGCCGAGTCAACGCGCATTGAATGCCTCAAACTTTTTTGTTGTGCTGTTGTTGAGGCTTTTGGGTCTCAATATTTGAGGCAACCCAACCAACAAGATATACAATGTTTAATGGAGCTACATGAAGAGAAGCACGGCTTCCCCAACATGTCGATATCATCGACTGCATGCATTGGGCGTGTAAAAATTATCCGATCGCGTGGCGCGGGGCTTATATACGTACCGACAAGGACCACCCAATGATGATGCTCGAAGTCGTCGCCTCCCAAGATCTATGGATATAGCACACTTTCTTTGGTTTCATCGGATCGGTGAACGACATCTGCGTGCTCAACCAGTCTACGGTGTTCAATGACGTCCTCAACGGGAAAGTGTCTCGTGTGTCATTCAAGGCTAACAACAAACAATACAACATTGGCTATTATTTAGCCTACGACGCTTACCCATGTTGGTCAAGTTTCGTTAAATCAATGTTTACTCCCACCGATGAGAAATGACGTCGTTTCAAGGTTATGCAAGAAGTGGGCACGCAAGGAAGTCGAACAAACATTTGGAGTACTCCAATCTCGGTGGGCAATCATTAAAGGTACGACACGCCTTTGATTTCTTGAGCATTTATCTGACATCATGTATGCTTGTATTATTTTGCACAACATGATTATTGAAGACGAAGGTCCACATGCGACGAATTGGGCATTGGAGACCAAAGCAAGCTCCTCTTAGACTTCACCCGAAGAAGCTACTCGCGGTGTCAACGATAAATCCAAGGAGTACATGGAGAATTCGGCAACCCTCCGAGATAGGCATGCTCACGAGATGCTCGAGCATGATTTAATCGAAGAAATCTACGCACGATTTAGTTCGTTAGATTAAGTGTGTTTTTTAGTTTCATTTCTTGTATTTTAATTCCGTGTGTTTTAAATTCTCGTATTTCAATTTCTTTTATTTTAATTTCTCGTATTTCAATTTCTTGTATTTCAATTTCTCGTATTTTAATTTCGTGCATTTTGTATTTGAAATTAAAATTAATGAAATTTTAATTTCTAAAATATGTTATTTTAAATTTAATGTTGTTTATTTAAATTAATTAATATATTAATATTTTAATATTTAATTTATTTTCGTATTTATTTATTTTATATTACAAATTTAAATTAATAAATTAAATTAATAATATTTTTTCCAAATTAAATATAGGGTTACTTGCAGTAAATTCAAAAACTATTTATAATTTTGGTTTTTTCCCATTACTTTTTATTTTGGCAAATTAATCCATAAACTCAATATTTCTTTTGATTTTTTTCATGATGTTATACTTTTTTGACAAAATTGATGTGGTATTTTAATTAATTATATAAAATAAAAAAATACATGTGTGTTATAATTCAAAACGCTATCATTTCATAAAATGTGTAACGATATTATTTTATTAAAAAATGCATGGTCATTTCTCGCAATCTCTAATCTATTTACCTCAATTTCTCGCTCTACTCCTTATTCTGTATATCTCTCTCGTTTTCAATCTATCTATCTTCTACTATAATTGGAGATATTGTGTATTTCATCTCTTTTCTAATTTATTCAACTTGATCTCCAATATTGTCACGTTGGAATTTAAATTGCGACATAACTTTAATTTAGAACTAATTTAATTTCATGGGAAAAATCAAAAGGAACATCAAGTTCATGTATTAATTTGCTAAAATAAAATGTCATGGGAAAAACTCAAAATCACAAAAAGTTTATGAATTTACAGGTAATTAAACCTTAAATATAAATCAAATAATTCTTAATTAAAGTACAGAGCCTCCCACTACAAAAAAACAACACAAAATCTCTAAAATCGGTGGCCCCACACAAAAAGTTCTATTTATTTACAGAAATGCCATCGGGAGTCTCTCTTAGAGAGAATCCCATTATGGATGCTCTTATAATTTTTTCACGTCGACATTATTATAATCCCTAATAAAATATGTTTAACATTTGTTAGCCCTCACTGTTTGTGCCAGGTTTGGTCTCGGATCATGACATACATCAAGTTGCCTATTACACTGGCGTAAGGAACTCGAGTCAAGTACTCAATCTCTTTAGTTGTTTATGAATATTTGTTACACTTGGTGTATCTATGGGTTTGACCTTTGACATGCCAAAATCAGACTGAATTTTCTCGATATAGTTCTCCTATGATTTTCATCAACGCAAAATTTGTATCAAGTACTTCTATCCCTATAGATTTTCATACCCAAAATTTTCTGACAGCTAGAAGCATATCATCAATGCAAAGGACCCGATAGATGAAAGATTCATCTTTCAGCTCAATGAGATAGACGAAGCTAACACACGGACTCCTATTGTACCCAATTTGCTCCATGTACCCATTGATTCTCTTGTACCACTGCTTGTGGATTGCTTAAGACCATATAAGGACTTTTTCAATTTGCAAACAAGTTCTTTCCTTGGAAAATGATAATCATTTGGTTGTGTCATATGAAAGATTTTATCGAGCTCTCCAAGTAAGAAGGTTGTCTTGACATTGAGTTCTCAAGTTCAAGGTCGTTGTGTGCTACCATTTGGAGTCACACTTTGATGGAAGTATGTTTGATTACCAGAGAGAAGATCATATCATAGTCAACTACTTCCTTTTGGCTGAACCCTCTTGCAACCAACCAAGCTTTATATTTCACTCCCTCTTCTGAGGTTAATCTTCATTGTTCTTGAACAACCACTTTCATATAATGATATGCTTCCCAGCAGATCGTTGTACTAAATAAAAATTCTCGTTCTTGTGAAGTGACTAGTTCTTGTCTTCCATTATTACAAATCATTGTGTGGCTTGAGAACACATCACATCTTCACGGTAGGTAGATAACTCAAAAGACTCTACCTCCTCTTTGACTTACAGATCATATCCAACCATCTCACCAAACTCATAAGTGTTGTGGGGCCCTACTCCAATCATTCTAGCTCAATCAAGAGCTATATATTACTACCTTGGTTGATAATCTGCAGTTGGTCTGCTTCCATACCCAGATGCAGTGTGCTGCTCTTCCTCAGGTCGTTACTAATGGAATCCGGATGACGGGCTCACAAATACATAGGATCCACATGTTTGATAAATTAAACAAATTATGAAATTCTAAACATAGATAAATATCATGTATCTCATATAACACAAGAGGAAGATAAAAATGGAAAAACAACAATCTATCAGCAACAATCAATAATCCGCACCAAGAATCCTGATAAACACTCATTTTGCATGATTTTAATGATACAATTATCAACTTTTATTGTCTTGTTTTTGTTTGTTTCGTATTTGAGTTCTTTGATTTTGATGTTTTGTATTAGTTTTACGTTTTGTTGCTTTTCCTGTATATATATAGGATTTGACGTTACATGGTCCAATTGGGAGCCAAGAGGCGTAACCAAGGAAGTAAAATCATCAATCTTAGATAGTATAGGATTATATTTCATCTTGATAGGAATCCGTAGGTGCAAACGGATCTAAAATCGAAGTTGAAACGAGGGAGAACGGGCTGGAAAAAAAAACACAGCGTGCAAAAAGCAACAAGATTGGCGACCAGGGCTGGGATAGCCGATCTCAAGAAGTAACATCGGCGACCCGGTCTGGGATCACCGAACCTGCTGGAATCCCACTGTGACTCCAACGGTGATCACCATTTTTGGACATTTTTATTCCTGACTTCGGCGACCGAGCCCCTGGGTCGCCGAAGTCGTGTGCGACTTGATTTTTTTACCTTGTTTCATAGTTTCTTTTCATTTTTTATTGAACCCTAGCCCTAGCACTATATAAGGGCATGACATTAGAGCCCTAGACAGACTTTTTTGCCTACTTTTTTATGCTTTATACACTTTTACATTCTCTAGCAAATTTTATATTCTTCTAACAATTTTGGAGTTTTGTTCATACATCTTCGATGAGAGTTCGTTATTAAGGATTGAAAATCCTACATCAAGAATTCTGTAACAGAGGTTCATGTTATTTTATTCATATTCAGTTGTTAATTTCGTTATGAGTGGCCAGATCAGTCAGGGCCACCACCACTACCACCAACCCAGTGAACCGATAGTGTAAGTGTGAATCATATATCGTATAACTTTGTCTTTCCTCCAAACTTATTTTTCACTACGTGTTAAAATAAGTTGAAAAATAAGTTTGGGGAAGGGAGAGAGGGATACGATATACGATTCACCCGATAGATAGATAGTATCTTATAAGCTCCTTTTGTTGCTTTGTACTCTTATTCTTATTTGTCGTGTTATTCTTTTTTATTAGTGCTTTATTAGTTATATTTCTGTTTCGTTTTTATTGTGTTTGTTTGTTGTTTTTCGTTGGACTTGTAACATTTGAGTGTGCATTATGGTGTTTATTGATTGTGTGTGCTTGGAGTGAAATGTTGATGATGATATATGACTCGTATTTTCGAATTTTTTTATTTGAGCACCTTGTAGGCTTATCTTTAGCGTGAGATTTCAAAGTGATTTTGGCATTTAAAAATTTTGTGCGTATTGACCCGTGTGAGGAGTTTGAGCCTTTTGAAAATGCCACATAATGCATTATACATCTTTCTTTGGGTGTGATTCTAATCTTGCATGTGATCTTTACTTCTAATACTTGCTTTGGTATATGTTTTGAAGGTGCGTGTGTGTTCCAAGAATTGTGAGATGATCTTAGGCCATCTTTGATAAGCCATGTTTTTTCCCTATACACTACCTTATTCTAACACTATCCCTTGCACCCCAATTTGAGCATTTATAGCCGTTCTATTCTTAGCTTTGGGAGATGAGGAGAAGTAAAATGCACATTTTGGTAGTTGTTTTGTTGGGTTAATTCAGTTCTATACCATCCCAGTAGTGAATCAATTTATCATACTCTCTATGTGAATAGGTGTCCGATATCCCATAAGCTCCTAAAAAAAGTGTAATCAAATGAGTATAAGGGGTCATGCATCTATAGTTGTGAAATGATTGAGTACCAAATAGAGAATAGTCAAAAGAGGTTTGGGTTAAGAAAACAAAAGTGATGGATAGAACTAAGTAGAGCTTGAGTTGGCATCATTGATGGAGAACCTGTGTAGATTGAGTGGAGAAGTTTTCAGTCACTTACCTAAATAAATCCTAACCCTAACCAATGTCACCACATAAGCCAAGGAAAATAGCTATTTGATCGCGATTCTTGCACGTTTAAAAGCGGTGTAAAAATTAGAAGATCTGCAAGCCTATGGTAAGTTTGATTGCATTGTATTGATTTCGCTGAGCGTTTCACTGAATATATTACTATGTAGCCGAGTGTTGAGCAATACAGTTTTCCCGTGAGAACTTGCAGGTTTTTAAGTGTTGATATTACTTCTGTTCTTAACCGTTGAGGATGAGTTGAATAGGTGTCTCAAATCAATTATCAGTCTCGTTTTATCTGAGTCATTGATGATCCTCATGTACTATCATTCGTGTTTATTCATTCTCTATTGTTCTTCTCATTGTTCGAGGACGAACAATAGCTTAAGTTTGTGAAAGGTTATAAACACTCATTTTGCATGATTTTAATGATACAATTATCCGCTTTATTGTCTTGTTTTGGTTATTTGAGTTTTTTGGTTTTCATGTTTTGTATTAGTTTTACGTTTTGTTGAGTTTTCTTGTTTTTTATAGGATTTGGCGTTACATGGTCCAATTGGGAGCCGAGAGGCGTAACTAAGGAAGTGAAACAATCAACAAGATTGCAAAAGAGAAATTGGTGGAAGGTCTACCAGATCAAGTATATGATAAAGATCATATATGTAATGCTTGTCAAGCTGGAAAGCAGACCAGATCATCCTTTACAAGCAAAACAACTCACTCAACATCAAGAATACTGGAGCTTTTGCATCTGGATCTGTTTGGACCAGTAAAACCACTAAGTGTAAATGGAAGAAAATACACCTTAGTAATCATAGATGACTATTCAAGGTTCACTTGGGTCATTTTTCTGTTAAAGAAGAAAGAGACACTAGTCAAACTGCCCGATTTTCTACACAAGATCACCAAACAGAAGGAGGTGAATATAGCTACTATCAGAACAGATCGAGGAATAGAATTTCTCAACCAAAAGATTGAACGATACTGCAATAAGATGGGGATCACTCATCAAACTTCAGCTACTAGAACACCTCAACAGAATGGAGTTGTTGAAAGGCGAAACAGATCACTAAAAGAAGCAGCCCGTACTATGCTAAATGCTACCAATCTACCCAAGATATTCTGGGCAGAAGCTATTTACACAGCCTGCTATACTCAGAACAGATCATCAATTACACTCAGACATGGAAAGACACCATATGAGATCTGGAACAATAGAAAGCCTAAGATCTCTTACTTTCGCACTTTCGGTTGTTTGTGTTACATACATAATAATGGGAAATCTCAATTGAAAACTTTTGATAGCAAAACTGATCCTGGAATATTTTTAGGATATTCTGATGTCAGTAAAGCGTATCGAGTCTACAATAAGAACTCTCATATTGTGGAGGTAACACCTCATATTGTTTTTGATGAGTCTATCGTTGAGTACAGGTCTCCAGATGATAAACAGTCAGAAAACCAGATGACTACAAGAAAGATGTATGAGTTGCTATTAGAAGATATTCTAATCTGGAACTCAAAAAGTGATGATGAAGAGATCAATACTCCACCTATTGCTGAAGAAGTCATACAGCAAGGGGGAATAATTCAACATGTACTGGATGAAAACAGATCACCAACTGAAAGCAATGAAACAGTCATTGCAGATGATGATCAACCTGAAAATTTAAATCCAGAAGTAGGAGCAGATGAGAATCCATTCCAAGCTTCATCAACAGCACACCCTGAATTTGAGGAACCAACAGATCAACCTGATCCTGAGATATCTGATGAAGAGATGACTAGGAGAAGGAGATGGATACAAGATCATCCACCAGAACAGATTTTTGGGAACCCATCAGATCGTGTGCAGACCAGAAGAATGCATGGAGAAAGTGCCTTGTTGAGCTGCTATCTATCTCGCATTGAACCATCTGATGCTCATGAATTATTACAAGATACAGATTGGATAACAGCAATGCAAGAAGAACTTAATGAGTTCAAAAGAAATGAGGTCTGGTATCTCGTGGACAGACCCAAACACCAAGGAGTAATAGGTGTAAAATGGGTGTTCAAAAATAAACGAGATGAGAATGGTGAAGTAGTCAGAAACAAAGCCAGATTAGTAGCTAAAGGCTATAATCAACAAGAAGACATTGATTTTGATGAAACATTTGCACCTGTAGCCAGACTAGAAGCAATAAGGTTGTTCTTAGCATATGCTGCACACAAAAGGTTCAAGGTATACCAGATGGATGTCAAAAGTGCCTTTCTAAATGGTATCCTTAAAGAAGAAATATATGTGGAATAGCCACCTGGATTCGAAGAAGCAGATCCAAATCAGAAAGTATACAGATTGACAAAAGCAGTCTACGGTCTAAAACAAGCTCCTAGAGCTTGGTATGAGACATTGTCAACATTTCTACTAGAATCTGGATTCAGAAGAGGATCGGTTGAAAAGACTTTGTTCATCATCAAAGTCAAAGAGAATATCCTTTTAGTACAGATCTATGTAGATGATATCATATTTGGATCTCAATCTACTTATTTATGTGATAATTTTGTTGAACTTATGAAAAATAAGTATCAAATGTCCATGATGGGCGAGATGAATTTCTTTCTAGGTTTGCAGGTCAAGCAGTTACCAGATGGCATCTTTATTAATCAAGCAAAGTATATTCAAGATCTGCTGACTAAGTTTGGAGTCAAAGACAGTAAACTTGTTAAGATTCCAATGCAGACCAATGAGAAAATTGATCCTGACCCAGAGGGAAAACCAGCAAATATTACTCAATACAGAGGGATCATAGGATCACTACTCTATCTAACTGCCAGTCGACCTGACATTACATTTGCAGTAGGAGTATGTCCAAGATATGAAGCAAACCCTAAAGAGTCTCACATGGAAGCAGCCAAGAAGATATTAAGATATCTTAAGGGAACAGCTCACATTGGATTATGGTATCCTTGTGAAGACAACTTTGAGCTAACTGGAAATACAGACTCAGATTATGCCGGATGCAAGTTGGACAAAAAATCAACATCTGGTACATGTTAGTTTTTAGGAAATAAACTGATCTCTTTATTCTCAAAGAAGTAGACATCTGTTGCCACATCAACCACAGAAGCTGAATATATGGCAGCTGGGAGTTGTTGTGCTCAAATACTCTGGTTAAAGCAACAACTCAAGGACTATGAGATCGATGTCAAGGAGATACCCATTTTCTATGATAGCTCAAGTGCTATAGCAATCACACAGAATCCTATCTTGCATACCAGATGTAAACATGTAGATGTGAGACATCACTTTATAAGGGATCATGTTGAAAGAAAACATGTACAGATCGAGAAGATAGACACTGAAATACAGAGAGCGGACATTCTTACTAAAGTATTACCAGAAGAAAGATTCAAGATGCTTTGTGGTAAATTAGGATTGTTAAATCTGGAAGAGAGGACCAGATTGACATAGTACAGATTGATAGGATACAGATCAAGTAAAATTCCAACAGGGAATTAGTACCAGATCATCAAAGTAGAGATTGATGAAGAACAGATCAATTGAGTTCTGTTGGGAACCCCACAAATATTCTAAGTTTTGATGATGTTCTCTCGAAAACACACTTGATATTATTCATGTTTTGTATCATTTCTATTCTGTCTCTAAGTGACAGAAAGCTGAACCAGCAAGTCTTTAACAGAAAGCTGAACCAGCAA
>JAPKLX010000143.1:231127-291389 GCA_026898415.1 Leonotis leonurus
TTTTTTTTTTAAGAGGTTTTCCCTTTTTAATTAATTATTTATATTACTAACTATTAAATAATAAATATTTTACACATATATATATATAATATAAATAATAAATATTTTAAAAATTCGGATATCCGTATTTGTTATGCGGATAATATCCGACAAAATACGGATAATTTCGGATACGGTCGGATATTATGTAATCGAATCGGATCCCCGATACGGATTCAAATTTTCGGATACGAATCCGAATTTGATCGGATTCGAATACGAATTTGACCGGATACTAATTTTCGGATTCGAATCCGAATTTGATCGGATACGGCTTTGGATCGGGCAGATATTATCCGCCCAGATTTCATCCCTAATTCTATGTATTCTTGTGATTTCTCCCGAGCATACACTTACACGCTCAGTCTGCTATGAGCTAACTTGAGCATCAGAGTCTCTTCTTAAAAAAATTTCCTTTTCTTCGAAATTGATTTCATATTTACCAATAACGTCCTATGCTTGAGGCAAATCATTCATAATCTCCAACAATGAACTATCTCTATTTATCCAATCAACGCATTTACCCTGTAAACAATATTCATATGAGATCCGATATTCACCCACTATAAATTTACAACTAAAATTTAAACAAATTATTAAAACATGTGGTGGGATAAATGAACAACTTTTTTCGTGAACATATGGAGTGTCTTTGCTGTGAACTTTCACTCGAATCCAACAAAAACATCTACTTTGAACTAGACTTCCCCAAATTGAACAAATCGATGAGCCTAATTGGAACCGCGATTGGTGTCAACAATTTTCTAATCATAATGGCCGATCAACAATTAGACCTGAAAATGAAACGGTGAAAATTGTGTTTAATGCTTAACTGATGGAGCAACTGTGAACTACTAGATATGCTAGTTGTTTAGATACTAAACATGACTTTGTAACCATACTCGTTAATTTTTTATCTTTTTATTTTCAACTTTTATTACGTTATCGCTCGATATTTCCCTTTAAATTCTCTCATTTACAAAACAATGCAACCATCAACTCTTTCTGTTATATCTAGCATTTTATCTTACAACTATTATATACTACCTCCATCCCATTTGTATTGGCTCCATTTATTATTATAATACACTCATTTCAATAAAAAGGGAGCCAATACAAATGGGACGGAGGGAGTATCTATTAAAAAGGCCGGTTACAGTTCAACCATAAGGGCAACCTAACTGTCATTTCACGATCCGGAACCGACGACTCGTAAACCTTTAACACGTCTACTTTGAAATATGAAGAGAAAAAACTCAAAACGGATCAGAGGCCGACTCTTCAATAATGAGTTGTATCAGAACATGACTAACAATTCGATTAAATCTTGCATCTTCTGTGAAATGAAAAACTGAACCAGTATATTGGTATGCATCATAAACATCAAAACGTATTGAAAAGTGCCACGGATTTCCTGTCCAGACAGAAACAAAAGAACATTTCGTAGACCAGCCTCGTAATAAATCTCAAGACTATGAAACCTGCAAAGTGGTTAAATTAGACTTCTCTGCAACATTTACGCAAAGCTAAGACAAGTTTAATATACAGTCCATTCGTCTCAAGGGATAGTCGAATATCTATATCTGTACCAATATTTATATCTATGTCCTAAATTTTACATCTGCAACATAGAAAACTGGGCACTTGCACTCTCAATTTGTTATGACAACTAAATCCAGAGAGAAAACTACAGGACAATTTTGTCACTTATCATCCATCCATAATGAGTCGCCTCCCTGTCAACCACGAGTGTTATTCCCTAGCAACAAAACAAATATCTATTTAATATGATTCTCCTTTGCTACATGTAAAGAAAGAGACTTATCAGTCGTGCATTATTAGGCCTGCAGGATTTCTTACCTCTGCTTGATCCTTTATTATGTGAAGATGATGATATTTTTGAGACTATCAGCGAAGTTTGCAAGCCTTCCAATAGCTGGATTAACAAAAATTAAACCGAAAAAACAGAAAGTGAGCTTGCAGAAACTCAAACCACGACCACGAACAATTTCCCAGTTGTAACCATCGTAAACATATAACAGGTCAGACAAGAGGACATCTTCTAGTGGATATCATGTAAAACTTCAGTAGTGCTTCAAAACCTTTTTGTTTAAAGAAGGTGATCCTTGGCATGATTCTGAGATTTCATGTGATATATAGACATAATTATCCATATCCTATCTCCAGTGTTTAGCCACAAAAGTTACATACTAGAAGTTCACTCAGACATTCTCTTCAAAGAAGCTAGCAATTACTATAAGTTAAATCCACTGTGAAGCTGCATATAAGTTAAATCCACTGTGAAGCTGCATAATATGAGACAAGTGCTATGCGTTTTGCACACTAAAATCTTCACGAAGTTCTCAAATCTCAATAATAGAAAATTGTCAAATGACGTGAAAAAAATATTATTGCGAGAAAAAAGAAATTACCCGTGATGTTGGCTGAATTCGGCGATTCGATCGGCGGGGCTCAGCTACTTCAGATATCAGTTCTTCAGTTGCTTCATCTTTTGCTGATTTCTTGCTAGCAGGAGCAAGTTTCCCTTGGTTGAGGTGTTCTGGTTTAATATTTCTAACTGCTTTCTTACGCTTTACTTGTGGAAGAGCCTGAGAGGTAAATTCCATAGCTCCTTGAGAGGCCTTATCATCTTCAGCAAGGTTTTGTTCAGATGACTCGGTCTTATTACTAGTAGAGCCCTTTGCTAAATTTTTACTTGGAACACTAGGTGGTTTCCCAGATTTAAGTGGTCTTGATCTGGAATCAGCTACTTGTTTCTCCTTGGAATCTGGTTTGGAACTATTTCTGAATACCCGAGACCCTGAACCTTGAGGTGTCACAAACTTTGACAATTTCACCGAATCATTAGGCACATTAGTCTTGGACATCCTATCAGAAACAAAATGTTTGCTCACTTCCATGAATTTTCTCTTCTTTCCAGGTTTAGGGACACCAAATACAACTCTCGATACTTCTTTATTGAAAACAGATCTCTGTGTCCGAACAACATTAAGTTTATTATCCTCCCTCGTACTACCAATACTAAACACTTTTTCATCAGCGGACAAAGGCAATTTGGGTTCTTTGCCCCCAACTTCTGCAAAATCAATATTTTTACCCATCTTGGCTTTGCCCTTTGCCTCAACACTAGAGCCTCCTAGCTTTCGTCGCTTCTCAACTGGTGTGTCTCCCTGAAAATAAGATGTCACAACTGAGTTGGACAGAAAAGAGAACATGAAAAAAAAATGCTAATTACATTGACAAAGAAAATACAAGACCTGGTGAGTGCAATCTTGCCCTGGTCTAAACCACTCAGTCCATTCGCCATCATTCCAAACTAAAGATGGCCTAAGATGACATACTTTGACAGTTAATGTCTCTCCTTCAGCTACACACGATAAAAGGAATTGTGCACAAATGTTGAATCACTCTTATACATCAAAGAACTTAGCATGGACAATGATTTGCATCTCTAAATATATACCTGGAAAATGGACACTCAATGTAGTTGTGTCTCTCTTATTCTTTTCCGCAATAGTGCCTTCACGCCAGCTGAAGCAACGAAGAGATGAAGAATGAAGTAAACCTCAAAGTCAATCAAAAGACATATTAAGCACGTTCTCGTAATACAAGATGATTGGTTTATACTGAGATAAAATTAAAAAATAAATCAAGATTAAGATAGATTCCAGTAGATAAAGTATAACTGAAACTAAGTTCCAAAAAATAGGCGGCAACTGATCCAAGACGAACTCAAAAGAAGAACAAATTATCAAGCTACTTTCAGTGCATAATATATACAGCTGCAATGCCTTCAAACAACAATCTTGTATATCCAAAAATGTCACTATATTTCAGAATAGAACCAACCAAACTGAAATAGAAATTTTGGTTTGTGGTTTATTTTATGTCTAATACACATATTTTTTGCCTTTCTGATAGAACTATGTTCTATCTGTAAGAAAATGTAACCATTTTCTGAAAAGTAAATCTTCCACTCAACACAGGCTGTTCTAGGCTTCTAGCAATTAATGGAATTACATAAAGTGCATATAGATGAGAGAAATTCAAGCATCAATAAGATATCTTAATTGGTGAATATCAAGCTTATCAGACCAAAAGCTACTTTCTTACCAGTCATGCACCCATACATCAACTTGGTCTCCAATACACCAAGTGATGTTTTTGACAGCAGCACGACGTCTCTTCCTTGTTCCTTCAAGTTGGATACATGTCATAGGGTGGGGTACACGTATTCTGGGAGCATCACCATCTTTAGCTTCTATTGATATCCACTCCTTCAGTTGCTCAGATCCTAACAGGTCGTACATATTCATGAATACAAAACAAGCAAGAGCTAGAAATACAAAAAAACGTTTGCCTTATTCTATTTTAACAAGAAAGTGGTCATCCAAGAAAAGCAAATCACACAATGAATAAATAAGTTGTAGTAATATTTGAGCTATGATACAGATTTTCCATGATGAAAATGGCCAATTGATCTCTCATTTCTAATTTCTCTCTTATAAACTCTTCAGCTATACTTGCATTGCTTCTCATTGTTGATATATATATGCACATACAGATAAAAGACAAGTCCAAAGGACCAGATTCTATCATACAAACAAAGAGTCAAAAGACAATAGATATTAATCGTGCAAAATCAATTTTACTTCTTTGCTGTTTCAAGAACATTACTAGTTCCCTAGTAAGAAATACAAACATCAGTAACTGACCTTCATCAGAAAGTACACCATAACAAACTAGGGCTTCACCATCCTTCAAATTCAGAACTGTGGCTGAGAACCAGGCCTTCTTTGAATCACCACGATCTTTAAGAACCTGAGAGTAGAAAGGAGATGATATTCTCCATCGATTGTGAACTTTAATACACACACACAATGCACTACAAATTTTACTATACACAACACATTTATCATTTAGAATAGAACAAGCAGTGAATCAACTACCAACAATAGACCCTGCATAGAAAAAAGGAACCAAAAAGGAAACATAAGACAGTTTAACAAAAGCAAGATTATAAACCTCAACAAGAGAACCCTCTCTCATGCTCGTTGATATGTTTGATCTGGATTCAATATCTGGATCAGAAACAACAAACGTAGTTTTAGCTGAATCAGACACTTCTCTATCATTGAGAGACTTAGAACTATTCTCCCCGTGCTTGACCGAAGATACAATCTCCTCTAATGCAACATGATCAGTGGTATCTCCGGGCAGCTCTCTTTGAGTAGGAGATATATTATGACTTGTAATAAAACCTACATCCTTATCTGATCTGTCATATTGATTATAGACACTGGGCACTTCCGCAGAATTATTACTGAAAATTTTATGTTTGTTCATGTCACTTGATTTTGAGCAAGGGACACCTGCCCCTTTTGGGACTTTCCAATAGTTACTTGGCCCCGCTTCTGCTAGAGCACTCAAAGAGAAAGGATCACCCATAGCAACAACTTTTCCAGCATGTGCAACAGCTTCTGCAGACAATTCAGCTGCCTTAAGAATGGCATCGAGATTTTCTGCATGCCTGGTGGCAGCTGAAGCAGCTTCAATTCTCTTCTTAGCAGCCTCTCTAGCAGCAGATATCACTAAATTGGGAGCAATATTTTTCTCCTCACTCTTCATGAGCATAGATGATGTGCTTACCAAATTCATGGAATTATAAGCAAAACTAGAATCATACTCAGCTGTAGTAGAAGTTCCAGGCTTAACAAATGCTTCATCAGCCATTTGTTTTGCTAGCACTGCAGCATCTGCTGCAACCTTAGCAGCTGCAGCTGCTGCCTTCGCAACAGATGCTGCAGCTGCTATAGCAACAGCAGCAGATGCCAATTTGAACTCACCATCTGATGCCAAGCCATAACTTTTTTGCGGATCCAAGAGGCTCCACACACCTTCACAGTGACTTATGGCAGCAGCAGCATGCGCTGCCGCCTCCTGTGCTTGCAACTTTGCTTCCTCGACTTTGTTAAAACCCTCTGCATCGAAGCCCCTCTTATCCATATTTAGATCACCTTTACTGAGATGACCACTAGAAATTGATGGTGTTACCACAGGAAAAGCCTGATTGGAGGGTGCTTTAGGCCCAAATCTAGAAGGTGTTGAGATGGCAACAGATGTAGAATAATAACTACCAATAACTGGTGTAGGCTTTAATCCTACTTGATTTTGAGACATAAAACTGAGGCGGCTAATATCTTCGGCTGCAGAAGCTTTGCTAGACAACTGACACGGTACTGCCTGAGCAGAGACACTATCTAATATAGGTGCATTGAAAGCAATATGCGCAACATCCTCTGAATCAGAAGATTTCTTCCTCTTTCTTGATTTTGCATCATTGGTCACTCCAGTTAACGATTTAACCCTTTTCAAGTCAAGTGAAGAACCCCCAGGAAACACAGCAGTTGCTCCAGGATTAGTTGTAGGAATAGTAGAAGCATGGTCCATGCCGGAGGTAATGGGAAACAGTGCTTCTTTAACTGAGGTTAGTTTTACAGGTTCCGCAATCAGGAATCCAGGATAGCTACTACTTATTTCAAAGGGAGAACTTTGTGAAGTGGCAAGCCAAGGCACTGGGAAGGCAGCTGTAGTGGCCTGTGCTGGCCAAGTTGAATGGGTAATGTAATTCCGTATAGATGGAGTCTGATAACTGTTAAAGGGAGAAACAGCCTGATAATCAGTCACAGCACTTCTGGCCATGCTACCTGGTGGCAGAGCCTCCATAGATGGGGTAGATATATTCCACAAGGGCGATGAAAGAGGGATGGCAGGGTTAATTTGAGAAGGGATGGCTTTCATATTTGGCTGGCCAGCTGTTGAGGGAAGACCCTCACTTTGAGGAAAACCTGGTCTATTAGTTTGGTCCGGACCTTTAGAACCTGCATCTTTGGATGCAATCAATGATCAGCCAAGGTGAAATATGATTAACACATATATGAGGGAGCAGAATAAAATACCAGAACGTGAGGGTAAAGGAGTTCCAGTATTATTTCCTTGAGATTTCTGACCACGAAGCCTTTCTGCACAAGCACGCCAAGACTGCTCCCAAGCGCTTCTGCCCCCATCTTCTCCCAAGGCAAAAGTCAAGAATATTCAGTTAGCCAGCAGTACTGTGTTCATGTAACAAATCTACCAGCCAGAGAGAGAAAATGAGGCAAAATGGTGCAACTAACCAGACATGCCAAAGGCTGAAATCATACAAGCTTCATCAGGAACTGCTCCTTGTCTGCAATCAAATAAATATGTTTAAAACATTACCAGAATCCCATTTTTACACACAGCCCCACCAAAAAAAACCCACGATCGATAATTTAATAATTCATTCACTCTCGTAAGAAAGTTTGATGAACATCTGAAACAGAAATCTTTACTCGCCCATAACTCAATCCACTAAAAACTGTTTCCCAGCAGTAGTAGTGCACAGAAAATAGAACTTCTCAGGTGAAAAGGTAGACTCACATGAGAGATCCGTACACAAAGATTTGTGCTCGGAGTTGCAATTGTTGCATATCTGTAAAAGGTTGCTTAAATAACGAAGATGATGGAGCAGAAGTATTTAGATCAGGCAAGCTGGATGTACAATTTAAAATAGGTCCCTTTGGCTTCACACCACTTTCAAATGTCATGAGTTGACCAGCTCCTGATGGACTGAAAAATGAAGATAATTTGTCCCCCTTCTCAATCTGCTTCATTGGAGTTGTTTCTTTGACTGTAATTCCTTTTTTTGAAGTTCTCCTTCCAGATCTATTGCCGCCACGTCTTGATTTACGCTCGGAAAGATCTCCAACACCTTCCGATGGAATGCAAATACCAGGTGATGAAGTACCAACATGAGAAGTTTCGATGATTAAATTATTCTGGCTGCTAACAGATGTAGCAGGAAATCCTTCGCAATTCTTCAGCAAATTCCAAGCAAATAGTATAGGATATTAAGTAAAAGGGTATAAATGTGATAAAAGTAAATGTAAAAGTTACAATGATTAGAGTGCGGATAAGAGTAATAGTACCAGCATTTTACAAGCTTGAAGTCCAGAAAATGAGTGCAAACACTTGCCATCATCTTCTGTAGATTGTCCTCCCAAACGCCTGGTGTCAAAAGTAAATGGCTCATCTTCTTTGCATGGCTCATTTACTCCTGAACTCTGAAATGTTTCATGTATTTTGCCAAAATTTCCAATGTCGGTCTTCTTGAGAGATGCCTGCTTGTTTACTACACTTTCTGAAAGGTCAGTACGACTAGCACCAGGGACAGCATCTTTGTTAGATTTATCAATTCCTACAGTACTGCTGGTAACTGCAATTAATAGCAGAACTTCTGTAATTATTACAAGATACTGAGAAATATTTATGCAAATAGATGACCCCTTAATCCTGAAAAGCCTGTTGCGTTAAAAAAAAGCTTCTTGAAGAACAACTTGATCCACCTAGGGAAATAAATAATGTCTTTCAAGTTGCTTGCAGTATAAAAAGAGCTTCTTGAAGAACAACTTAACCAAGGGAAATAAATAATTTGTTTCAAGTTGCAAATGAATAAACACACAATTTTTTCTCATGTATGTGTAAGGACCCAATGTAAGTGGTCTGTTTCTTTTGGACGCAGGAATTTAGGAGAAGGGTATATAAAGTGGTTAAAGATAGAAAATGGGTATGCCTACACCTTTTAAGCAGATAATCATTTCCATTTTGGGTATGGGCCATTTTATTAGGGACAGCTTGAAAGGGAATGCAAGCCACATTTATTGGGACAGAGCAAGTATAGTGCATATAATTCATTCTTCATCAAAATTCTTTTGATATTTGAAAAAAAAATACAAACTAATTAAAGCTAAATCCAACAAATTAGCAGTTATATCTGCCATGTTTACCTGCTCCTTATTTGTTATTAACAGAATGTATCAGCTTCTAACTATACAACTTTATTGTCAATCCAGAGAAAATGAACTAAGTATGTAAGAGGTCTTCTCTAGAAACAGAGAACACAATCCATTTTTTCATCTACTTAAACCATGTTCAGCATATAACAGTAGCACCCAAGATGAATCTAAATTTTTTATGAACATCAAATTTAAGCATAGCATACTGCAAAAGCTAGTCCACAATGATGGGAAACATAATGAAACATCATCCTCCAAGACCGCAATCTATACAACAGATTTCAACAGTGGAATGAAATACAACTGAGAGAGGTCTAGGTTCTCAAATATAATTTCAAAACATAAGAGATAAGTCACCTGACAATTTTGAAGAATATGATGGATTGATTATTTCAGTCTCTGCTACTATTTGTTCTTTAGAAGGTGCAGCTTCCACATCATGAGCAACTAAAGCATTGGAAGGATGTTCTATCATTTCACCAAAGTCCTTAGAGGATTCATCAGGAATCTGGATACAGGAAGCCTCCGACAAGAAAACAGATTGATGGCTTGTCTTAATTCCTCCTGCTACAGAACCAGGAATTGCATGCTCAACTTCAGCTGCAGAAGAAAACTCATTTTCATCCAGGGACTCCTTAACTTCAACAACAGGAGAATGCTCATTTTTATCCAGTGACTCCTCAACTTCAGCATCAGGAATTGTTTGTTTAGGAGCTTCCGACTCTGTTTCTCTACTCTGATCGTCGTGAACCATTTCTGATGAAGGTGTGCTATGCTCATGAGAGTCAACTAATTGAACACCTTCAACAGCTGATGCTGGTATGTTGGTATCTTCAACCTCAGTATCCAATGCTACAAGGCAGTTCAACAGAGAGTACGATTCAAGATAGCAATTTTGATGCAATAACAAGAGTACATATCTTCAAAGTAACAATGCTACTCCCTACTGGTATTAAAAGAATACAGAATACAAAACAGCACTTGGGGATTAAAATACCTTTTCTCCCAATAGAACTATCAGGTTTTGATCCAGTATCTTTCTGAACTTCAACTCCCTCAGTAGAACTAGTGAATCCAACAACTTTTTCAACATCGTCAAAGACAATTTCAAGTGAATCAAGAGGCAACTTCTTAATTTCCTTTTCATGGGTACAAACATTTAAATTATTTTTCTGAGTATCGCCCTCTACAGAGGCAACATCATGTTTTGATTCGGTAGTTTTCTGAACATCAACATTACCAGTAGAACTAGTGAATCCAACAACCTTTGTAACATCATCAACGGTCTCGTGTGAACCAAGAGGCAACTTCTCATTTCCTTTTTCATGGCCATAAACATTTTCATTATTTTCCAAAGCATCAACCTGTATAGAGACAATATCTTTCTTGCATGTCCATGTGCTCTCACCTACTAACAGAGGGTGTACATTTTCATCTTCCTCTAAGTTCTCTTTTTCTGGTGCAGGAGTTTCTTTAGCATCCTCAATATCAGCGAATGGTTTTTCAGAACATTCTCCAGACACTATGGAGATTTTTGATTTACCAGAGTCACCTGATGCAGCATCGTTCCTATGGTGATGTCCCTTCTCAGAAGGATTACCTAGTATCTCATTAAATATGGTGGACTCAGATGCAGCAGATAGAGCCTCAAGAGAGCTGTTACTTTCAGCAGACACCGCCTTATTTCCAACAAAGGTTTTGTACATTTCTGGTGATTGGGTAACAGAACCCTGCTTAATATTGCTCCCATCGCCTGCATTGGGAACATCATCATTGCCATCTATATCAGACCCATCAATACCTTTTCCCTGAGGCATGATACATGATCTCTCATGTAACATGCTATCACTTTCACACAGGTGTTTAATCTCTTTGACCGAGACAGTACCATGTTGACTGTACTCTGCAGGTTCGAAAACAGATGCAACATTATTGCACCCATCATCTTTGGGCCCTGATTCTTCTTCTGTTTTTGCGTTAGACACTTCTAAAGTAGAAGCAATGCAAGTATCAGTTGCATGTTCTTGTTCCTGATAGAGCATACTTGAAGTGGTTTCTTGAGAACAGTGCTGCTCGAGAAAATCTATTTCAAGAGAAATCCCACTCAACATTGCATCGGTTTCATTACATCCTTCATCCTGCTTCTCAACAGGATTATAAGTACTTTCCACTGTGTAACTTGAACTAAAATCGGTACTCCTAATTTTATCCTGATCAACTGACATCCTAGGTTCAACATCAGAATTCCTAGAAGAGCTTTTAGTATTGTCTAGCTCTTTTCCATGAAATGATAGGTCTTCTTGCATTTGATGGGACAGAGACTCATCCACCAAGCCACAAGTTTCCCCTTGATTATTGTCAGCTCTCTTTATTCCAACGCTCAAGTTTCCAGAAGCCACAATTATACTACTATCTTTGTTATCGATATCAGAGGAAAATATTGTCTCCTTATCTTGTAAAGTACATTTAACGTGATCACTTTCAACTCCTGATGTTTGGTTTGCGCTAAAAGAAATCCCAACAACTTCAACCGAGGATAATGAAGGAATCCCATCATCAACATTATCAACTTTACAAGCATCGCTCAAATTGTTATCTACTACTCTCGAGGAGCTATCCAGCTGGTTACCTTGATCAGATTCCTCAATCATATTTTCACCAGGGACCATTTCTTCCTGTCCAACTGCCTTCAATAACATTTCAACAGATTCAGATGATGTTGCCTCAGACCAGACATTGATATGCCTCGGCAGAGCACAAGTTTCACCTGCACTGGACCTGAACTCTATACAATTACCTCCCCTAGAGAAATCCTCAATCCAATGATTATCTTCCTGACTTGGAATACCAAGAAAAACTTCGTTCTCAACTAAACTATCAAATCTCAAATTCCCATGGAGACTGTCATCAAAATCAAACTTTGGGAGAGCAAAAGGTCGCAAAACAGAAATTTTAGAGGACTCTTCACCAGCTAAGTGAAGATTCTGGCCTTCATAGTCATTGTCATTATAGTCCATCTGTATATCCCTATTAAGAGAAGTTGAGATCAGCAGTATATGGAAACCGATATAAACAGAAAGAAGAAAGAGTGATATTAAGTGGCTTCATATGAAGCAACATAAATTAAGATGAGTAGTAAACAATGCCACATTTATAATAGGAAGAGTATCTAATGGACACTATAACAAAGCCAACACCAAAATCACTGTAATCCTAGGTGAGAGTATAAATAAGACTATAAGAGCACTTCAGGCATTTTAATACTTCTTCATCAATTAATCCTGCTGTAAATTCTCCAGAATATGCACCTTTCAACTGTAAATATTACATAGTTTCATTGAGAGAATATTGTATCTTCTTTTCATTTTCCCTGAAACCATTCATGAACAAATTTTTTTAGTAAAAAATTAGAATGAAATGAATGTTACTACTTTCCATGACTGGATAAAGGAAAAGTCCATACTAGAAAAGTCATATCTTGCAATAATAAATTTTAAAACTAGCGACAGTGTTACGTACATTAAGATTGCACTTTCAATCGACATTTCCCCAGTCTTCATTTAGTAATTTAACATTGATTACTTTTATAGATGATCAAGAAAGTTCCCATCATAGATTTCAATTAGGATTTTCTGAAGTCTTCTATTTATGCTTCTTTCATAGGTAGATAGTTACAAGACACTGTGTATGTACAACTGGGAAGTGCAGGCTCAAAACTCAATCCGTGATACAGCTTACAACTCATAAAGGAAAACATATATGGCATGCGTTCCCAACCTAAACTTGCACGGAATCAAACTCCGAAGGCAATAATCCGTGATACAGCATACCCCTTGTAAAGGACAATATATATGACATGCATTCTCAACATAAACTTGCACGGAATCAAACTCTGAAGGCAATAATCTCAAAAAACACACTTTGAAAAGCCATAATCACGTATGGCAGATATAAAAAGTCTCTTGCTACGAAACTATGGCCAATAAAGTACACGCCAACTTAGAAAACTAGTAAGAAAGAAAATTCTTTATATTTATCCACTTGTAATGGTGTCAAAAAACTCCTAACAAAACCCTAGCATAATAATTCCAGATTTGAAACTCAAAATAAATTTCTAAAAATGCACAAAAATTAAATGAAATGTTAGCAATACCCTTAATTGCTTCAATAAAATCAATCCCTCTGAATACATTGGCAAGCACCTTGACAGCAACAAACACTGACGACCACCATCTCTCCCACCACCCACCCACCGACCCAAAAAAACCCAGTAACTGAAATTCTACCTCGTACTCGGTTTTATCACAAGTAAAAAACAGCCAATTCGAAAGACTAGATTAGATAAAAGAACCTAAAAACACAAAAAAAAAAAAAAAAAAAAAAAAGTGGAAATGAAGAGTACCAGAAGAAGTAAGTGTAGAGACGCTACCTCCCTCCATCCGAAGACGAAATCCTCACCGTTGATTCCCTTCAACTCAACCCTAATCGAACGGCCACGCTCTCTTTCATAACCCTAGTAGCCAAAAGCTCTAAAATATCTGGAGCACAACCCAAACTCCGACGCCGTCCAAACTTCAAACCGTATGCGAACAGAGCTGCACGTGTACGACGTGGACATACAATAGGCGCAGAGTCAATTTTTTGTGTGTGTGTATGTGGACTGAGAGATATATCAAAGGCGTGTGTCAACTAAGTGTGTTTTTTTCAGATGTTAGGCGATGAAAAATGATTTTAAAAAATAACATAAATATGAAAAGAGTTCGCTTTTTTAGCTTTACTAATATGTGAATCTATGCGATGCCCAGAAAAAGTAAGTAATTAGTTAAAATATCCTCTAAAAAATATATTTAATAAATTTTATTTACTTTAATTTTATGTTAGCAAATTATTGATTTAAATTTATTTACAAAATTACCATTCAAAATGATTTCGGATTTTGAATTCATGTTTTACTAGAACTTTTGTCTGTGCGATGCACGGTAATGCATATTTTTATGTAAAATAATAATAGAGAAAAATGCTATTTTAATTAGGAATCATAAGCATGCTCATATATAGCCACTATTTAAAAAGAAAAGTAAATAATAGCCAGTTGAAAAAAAAAATTTAACTACACTTACAAAATTACGCTCCATTTACTTAAGCTTAATCACGTGATTACACGAAAATTGGTTGTGTGATTACACGAGCAAAACTTGTCGTGCTCGTGTAAATTCTTTAGTATGCTATCATCTTTGTCGTGTGATTACACGAACATAATAAAGACTCATCATGGTCGTGTAATTACCTTGTTATGCTAGAATTTTTGTTGTGTAATTATACGAACACTACCAAAACTTATCATGCTCGGGTAATTTTTTTAGTATGTTATCACGTTGGTCGTGCTATTAGACTAATACCAAAACTCGTCGTGCGATTACGAACAACAATGACAACAGTGGTGGCAATGGCAGCGGCGACGAAGACGACGACGGTGACGGTGGCGGCTGTTTAACCTATAACGTATATCTAGGTTCTAACAATTAAACGAAGTCTATTATACGCGATAAGTTGATCCTAGTCGAATCTTGCAGGAAAGCTAAGCAGGGCTATCAATTTAAAATACTATATGATACGAATTAAAATACTTCTAAGCACTCTATTTAGTTTGATAAGATATTATCTATTCTAATTAAGCAATTAAAGAGAACAATAAAGTCAAAGAATCGAATCATAGGACTTAGATATTCATTTATCAACAATTAATATCACATTCAATCATGCATTAGTTAATTATGATCATTAAAGTTAAATTAGTAAATTTATAAAAAAAAGTGGCTATAATTAACATGTTTTAATTTAAGTGACTATTATTTACTATTTTCTTTGAAAAATAACTATTATGGTATATTAACCCATCATAATATTAGGTTAGATTTCTATTATAAAGAATCATATGTGATAAATAAGAAAATTTTATGTCTTATGTATATTTAAAATTAATTGAATTTCATATAAATATTGTTTATTATTATAATGACATGAAAGTTGGTATGTGAATGAGTTAATTTATATAAAAAGAATGCACAATCATTAATTTCTTAAAATAGATAGTTAAGATTATGCGTGATAATTGGAAGGGATCGGGTATTCATTCCAAAATTCTGATCTCGAAAAATACTAATTTTTTGGTCCAGTTTCGGTCCTGTTCGGGACTTCAGAACCTCCGAGTTTGGAAATTGGAAAATTTTAAGTCTCAATCCCGTTTTCGAATAAAAATGTCACAATTTCTCCCAAATTGTCCTAATATTCTGAACGGGACCAAAATTTTTCGAATAAGACCAAAATTTTCCGAGTTTTAAAATTAATTTTGGGAAATCAGAATTCCCGATCGGGGTTTGTGACTCCCAATTCTCAAAATTTTCTAATTTTTAAATTCGGGACTCATTGTTCCGAATCTCATTCGAACTCGAGTCGGGACGGGAAAATCCCAAGTCCCGATCTCAAATTCTTATCCCTAATTAAAATATATTCTCATTTGCCATATAAAATTATTTATTATATAAATAAAAACTTATTTACATAACAAAATATATGATATTAGAAAAATTATTTGAATTACTTATTAATAAACAACATTAATTAATATTGTAGTTTTTATGTATATTATCCTCTATCTCACTAAAGTGGAACCAACTTAAAAACACTTACAATTTTAATCAAATTAAAAAACCAATTTTATTGAGACAGATATAATATAAATCTTATATTAAAATATTAGAAAAAAAATATTAGATGTTATATTGATTCAAAATTTCTCATATGATTGATATTTACCTAATAAATAAAGAAATCATTAATTTTGCATCAAACAACAATTGTATGATGGTAAAACAACGTACATAAAAATAAAAGACGAATGTAGATTAAATAAAGAGAATTCACATTGAGCATAATTTATTCATACACATTTTTCCCTACAAATTCAACTTATTCAAAATGAAATAAATACTTTTATACCTCACTTCAACATATTGAGGGTCATCTAAGAAAATAATATTGACGCTAGCAAATGTCTTGAACATAGAAGGTGGGATAGATAATGCAGTTAATTGTATATTTATTCATTATATTTGAAGAAAAATCTTAATATATATTAAAGTGGAGATGCATCACTTTCACTCTATATTTCTCAAATATAACGGAGAGCCGTTAATTTTCTGAAAACTCATTGCTTCAATTCATTATCCACTTTGCTTGTATGCTATTGCAACTGTATCACTCCTTTTTGAATGCTAACTAGTCCCACAAAGTCAAGTTTTAGATTCTCCACGCAATACTTAAAATACTGCTCTAAGCTATATCTATATGAATGCTATAACCCGTACAAGGTGCTCACGAATTCGTATAATTCACATATTTAATTATTCATACGAATAATTAATTCTTAACAATGAATACCACACATGAGAATATAAATGCAGAATTAATATTAAATGATCGGCAGCTGCCAGTATGTCTCGGGGTAACAAAAATGTATTGTTCTGGGGTATATCAAGGTTTAGTCTTCGGTTCATGTTTCGTCGACCAATCCTTCCCATTCACATCTTTGTTGAAAAAACTTCTTTTGTAAGTCTGTTTCGACTATAATTGTTTTGAGTCGCTCGCAATTTAAAACGAGGTCATCTAGCAATGATAAGTCAACCCAAGTCGTATTCTCAAGGAAGACTTAACATGGCAATTCAATTCTTTGTTCATGAAAGCAATAAAAATGATTTGTTGGAGATTCTATAACTAGGCGAAGAATATAAATAAGAAACGTAAATTAAACCTAATCTAATAAAAAGCAACGAGTAAATAAAATATCTATCTAAAAAATCGAGATGCGAATTCGAAAGAAAGCAAGTAACTTGGAATTCGAAATCAACAAGAATGCGCAAAGTAAATTGGAAATCGTAAACGGGATAAGTAACCGGAAGCATAAACAATAAAACGAATTAAATCAATAAACGAGAGCCAGTATAATAAAAGGGAAACAACCTTGATTAATAACTTTAAGAAGTCTGAATTCTGGAAATGAAATACGAATGAAATGTTGCAATCGGCTAACCTTCGAGTACGAAATCTAAAACTAAAGAGAACTAACTAGAAATCAAAGCCTCGACCCTCGAATCTAGGTCGAGACGTGCTAAACTATGAAAGGGAAAACGTCTAAAAATAATGTTGAAAAGTGGCATCGGAAGAGTCTTGAAATTCGAGCCAAAAGTGATGATCTTCGAATGAGAAACTCGCCGAGTATATATAGCCGAGAGGTGTGGTCAACGGCCGCTTAGAGGTCAGCGACCGCTGACTCGGGTGGTTTCGTGTCCCACGCGAGGGCCGTTGTGCCAGGCCCGAGTCTTGCGCTGGGGTCAGCGGTCACTGGCTCGGCTGTGGCACGCTAAGGCCTAGTCAGCGGCCGCTTAGAGCTACGTGACCGCTGACTAGTGCTCTCGGCACTAGACTTCAACACTCGTCTAGGCTCGTGATCCTGAAACCTAAAATGAAATATAAATCGAGCCAAAACATCATTCAATCGAGGGAAAATAACACGAATAAAGATATGAAAAACACAAGTTTAGACGAACAAAAAGAGACTAAACAACCCTTCCACACACAAAACTTTGCTTGTCCTCAAGCATAGCTTTGTCTAAACTGTCGCTAAGGGAAAAATCTATTCAATGCGTTCTTGATAAGACTCCAAATCATTCCAAAAATTGATCTTCATATCATTATGTCACGTCACGTAGAGATCATAGAAGAAAGTAGACCATTTAGACTAGATAATGATCAATTCGAACAACACAAAACAATGATGCACAAGATGTTATTAAGATCACAAAGCCGACTAGAGTTTTTATCCATCTTAATAGCGTATCTTTCTCTTTTTTCTTTTCTTTCATTCAACATGAGGAATATTAAGGACAATGTTCACCGGGTGAGTACTCCGAATGTTCGGGTTTTCCCGGTGTGGTTTCACATACCCATCTCTTTTATAAATTTGGATTTATGATTAAGAGAGCAGGGTATAATCCTTGTGTATTCCTATTTTTCAAGAACTTAAGAAAAATTACTTGGAACAATGTCAAGTTATATGGTCATTGTTGCGAGGTGTGAACAATTAGAGGATCTCTTAAGAGAACCCTGTTCTAGTCACCCGAAAAGTCATTACTGTCATTAGAAGACTTTTAACTCTTGAACTAAAAAGTCAAGTAAACTAGAAAAGTTGGTATTTAGTGTATACCCCCCCCCCCCCCAATACACCAAACCTAGTTCTTCCGAGACCAACGTAACCACGTAACCATCCTTTTATCATTAATTATTTCCCGTGTTTAAGATTCTTATATTCATTAATTAATTGAGTTGCTGACAACTCAAAATTAATACATATGTTTATACATAAGTGATCCGGTTCAAACTTTAATTATTATATATAGAATAAATTCCAACCGGCCGAGTTTCTTATACAATAAACCTTTCTGAACGCCTTACATGAATTGAATCAACATAGGGTTTACCAAGAAGTGATTCCATGACAACAATCAAGCACTTCTCACTTAACCAATTACAACTACCCAAAACATTACTGTATAGGGTTGTATAAAACCCGCAAGTGCAACAGATTAAGAAATAAAGAATCAAAGTAGTGCATAATCAGCTGCACATACTAATGTCATCGTCACATATTAAGAAATAAAGAATTTTGAAGACCTCTTTCTTAGCAACAACACGAAAAACTTATCTCACTGTGAAACCACACATAATATATATATATATATATATATATGCAAGCATGTATGAAAGCATATACATACCGATATCATTTTGCTGGCTAAGGTTAGCTCCCGCATCGAATGATACCACAATTTTTCTTGACTCGACTGTCTAGGTTGTAATCTTTATTCTACAAAGGAGCCGACTGTGTTACCTTTCGTGATCATGGATCCAGTACATAGTCTATAATTGTAGGAAATGACTTGTTTGCAAGTAAATAATCAATGTGTTTGCTTGCATTGTGGGCCAGTGGTTCGTTCGAGTTAGCCATTGCACCTGAGTTATCACAATAAACCGTGGTACTCGTTGTTTCAACTTATTTTAATAAAGTTACTCGCACGGGATCCGGAGTTGGTCTAAACAATTACTGGAAAAAACCAATGTAATAGAACGGGGTCATTATAGATTAATAAGTTAACCCAAGTTGTACTCTCAAGGAAGGCTAAGCAAGGCTTCATCTACGTTGTTTCACAAAAAACAATTTAAATCCTAAACACTCTAATCGTGGTTGAATGATTATTATCCTAAATTTATTAATTACTTAGGTGCGTGAAATTAAATGAATTGAAGAACAAATTATCTAGGCAAGAATTAAGAAAGCAATTAAATCCTAAATCTAAGAACGAGGAATTGATGGAAATAAATCTTGACATGCTTCGATTGATTGATTAACATGAATAATAGATAAAGAGATTAATAATTCAAACTTAATCAAGAAGGAAGCCACAAGAAAGTAAAAGCGATAAAAAAATTAAGAAAGCAATAAGAACTCACAAATTAAAAGGAAAAACGATGCAATAGAAATAGTCTCCGGGTTGAATCACGATCAAATCCACAATGAAAAGAAATAACAAAGTATGATATTGAAGTAAATAAACTATCTACTGTGTTTTCTCTCTTGCTTCAAACCCTAGATGTAAAAGTGTATGAAAAATCACGTGAAAGGGTCTTTAAATAGTAAAAGGAATCCCTCTTGGCTAGCACTCGCTAGGAGGTAGCGGACACTACCCCCATGTTCTACCTTGGTGAAAGGCGTTGGGGCTAGCGCTCGCTAGCCCCAAATTCTGTCTTGTTCCAGCTGGGTGAGCTAGCGGTCGCTAGGCTCACGCTCTATCTTTATGCTTGGCGTCTAGAGGGCTAGAGGCCGCTAAGTGGGTAGCGACCGCTACCCTGGCGCGCTGTTAGCTTCCTTTTTGTGTCTTTTCGTCCTCGTTTCTCTTCTCGATCTTCAATAACTCCTGTTTGTTAGACTCTTTACTTGAGATAAGAAATATGGAAAGAAAAGGATCAAATGGAACAACAAAGACGAGAAGTGAAAGAAATCAAGGCATTATCAATCCAACATGCACGAGAAACGAGACTTAAAATGGGCTAAACACTCGTAATCACATCTAGGTCCATCAAGAAGCTCTTGATTCAATTCGCTTCCTTTGCGATCTCTAATTCGGCCACATATTCAGCTTCCATGGTGGAATCTACGATGCATTTCTGCTTCACACTCCTCCATGTAATGGCTCCACCTCTTACATTAAACACATAACCGGAGGTAGATTTTCTTGAGTCCTGGTCCATCCGAAAGACGGAATCCGTGTAACCAAAAGGACATAGGATGTCAGACTGGTAAACGAAACAATACTCCTAAGTCCGTTTAAGGTACTTGAGTATGTTCTTTACCGTCATCCAATGATCATTTCTTAGGTTAGACTGATATCGTGCTTCCATACCAACGACAAAATTGATATTTGGTCTAGTACACATCATAGCATACATGAGCCTATCTACTTCCGAATCATACAATATAGTGACATTTATCACATTGCAAATGGACAATTGCTTAGCCAATAGACTCTGTACTGAACATCTCAGCCAGACTAAACATGATATCTAAAGCAATCTTCATGGGTTCATGTTGATGTTGCAGTACATTCGACATAGATGCCATAATGTAACACCACACCATCTGATTCCTAGTGATCCACTTCTCATATTTTGCCTTCGCATTGGGAGAAGTGTTATTAGCAAGAACTGGAAGACATGTCTCATTAATAACGAAGTTAATGCCATCAGCAGTCAGGATATTGTCCAAATTCCGTTTCCAATCAATATATTTTTTACCCTCGAGTTTATTCTTTTCAAGAATCGAGGAAAATTGACTAAAAGTCATGCTTACGTAACTAAGAATAAAATAAACATTCCATCATCAAGACATGTTCAAATGAAGATAATGAAAAAACTTTTAAGTAAAACGATCATGCATTGAACATAATGTTTAAAATTATATCATACAAGCCACGCAGTGTGATCGATTACACGCTTAATTTTAACGGTTTTTACTGGTCATACAACCCAACAGTTAGAGGTCGAGCTATGATGTTATAGCTGTCATATTATACCTAAGCTCGTAACATGAGTACTGATACCAAAGAATATCATTCGATTTTAATAAGCTCACAACGGAGGGGTCATATTGCCAACTATTAGAATATGTAAATATGGTAAATTTGTATTAGGATTATTCCTTTTCTTGTTTAGCCTAGCAATAGTTTGTATATAAATATGTACTGTCTTCTATTGAATAAAATACGAAAATATTCTTCAAATTTACGATACAACATGATATCAGAGCCCTAGGTTTTAGGGTTGGCCGAAATTAGGGTTCCCAATTTTTGAAAACTAGGGTTTTAGCACAGTTGCAGTGTGCAGCCTCTCTTTCCGTCTCCGCCTCAAATCAGCTGTCACCTACCGCCCCACCCAAAATGCAACCTCCAGGCGCATCTCCGGCCATCGGTCTGGTGCGTACACTGGAGCCATTTACTGGCAAAGAAAATATTTTGCTCTAGATCTCGCGGCGTGACCAATTCCTCCACCTCCAGCCACCGGTGAGTGACACCGCTGGCCTAAGGACGTGTACCATCCTCCTGTGTACCTCCGGTGTGAATCCAGCGGCCGAATTCCGCGCTTGCGGATCCCTCGCGCTGACACCGTCCAACAGGTGTTATCTGCACCAACTTCTGCCAACCTTTATCGCTGCTGCATCGTCGTCGGCGTCCCTCCCACCATCATTACCCGCTGCCATTTCTCCATCGTTGGCTTCACCTCATGTTCTCGGTACCTTTTTGATCTATTTTCGATCTATATCATGGTTCGGTGCAAGATTTGTGAATTATTTGGCATATTTGGCTCTCTGCTTTGATTTACAAGATTTATTTTGACTAAAAATCAATATGGATGCACAAACTAAATATGTGGAAGTTTGATCTGTCAGAAACACCACTGGCTATACGAGTGATTTCATCACTCTCTTTGCTACGGAGTATGCTAAGTTCCTACAGTTTTAGGAAACAGACATTTTCTACCACTGCTCTTGATTCGGGTCAACAAAATGGGTCATTGATTTGGGTGCTGCAGATCATATGACAGTAGATTGTTTTCATCTTTTGAATCTCGCCAAAATATAAATCTTGTAACCCTTGTTGATGGTTCACAATCTGTTTTTCGTGGATCTAGAACTGTTCACCCAACCCCTTCCCTGTCTTAGCAAGCTTACACGTAATATGAGTTGTTGTATCACCTTCTTTCCCGATTATTGTTTTTTGTAGGATCTTACGACGAAGAGAATTATTGGTAAAGGACATGAATCAGGTGGCCTCTAAATCTTTGATATGCAACCATCCGTAGCTTCCACCGGAGTTGTCACTCCTATGGATGAGCAATGTTGGTTAGGTCATCCATCTCTTCCTCTATTAAAGTAACTGTGTCCTCAATTTTCTGGGTTGTCGTCTTTAGATTGTGAGTCATGTCAGTTTGCTAAACATCTGTTAGGGTTTGTATACCTCAAAGCATGATTTATGCTTAGACGATGTATCGAACTTGTTTTTAGTTCCATTAAATGAGAATAAATATTTTCTATCATTGGTTTGTTATTTATTATTTTATGTATTGAATTGCAAACAAGTCCGTTTACTACGATTATAGACTTTGTGGTGGATCCATGAGAACAGAAGGTAACACAGTCAGCTCCTTTGTAGTATAAAACTCAGAGTCTAGACAGACTTGGTCAGTCTAGTCGGTAAAGGTTGCAGTATCATTTGATGCGAGAGCTAACCTTAGCTCGCAAAATGACGTCGGTATTGTTGGTCTCGAAAGATCAAAGTTTGGTGTATGGGAGGGGGGGGAATACACCAAATGCAAACTTTTCAATTTACTTGACTAATTACTTAAGCTTTCTCGAAGGGAGATTGCTTAAGTGTGACAAACTAGATCGATGACCAGATCGATACACAGTCTGTCCAAATTGACTCTCTCTCGTGATAAACACTTAGTAGATAACAAGAGTGATCTTTTTGTCCAACAGAGCGTTGTGTGCGGAATATGGTGGACTTAGTCTATGTTCTTTATTAGAAAACATTTGAAAAACTTAACCATGTTGCTTAAAAGGTTGATTAGAATGCAGTTTGAATGAAGGTGCTGGTTAGTGAATAAACAACTGAAAGTAAATATGCAGAATATAAATAACACAGTTATTTTACGTGGTTCGGGAAATCCACTACGTCCACGGTCCAATCCAAATCGGATTAGATATCCACTACTAGGATACTCTCTTCCTTTTACTCGCTGAGAACGAGCCACAAGTTTTAAACACAATCTAGTTGAAACTTATGCACGAATAAGGGTCGTGTCCCTTTACAACTTACAGTATATAACTGCAACAAGATATCTTCACGCTAATCCACTAGAAAACTACTAGCTAGCGAAGCTATCTTCCTTCTTCTTCTTGGTAAGATAGATTTGAATCGAGTGGTGTGATTTCGATCACGAACGACTTAGAACACGATCTGGTATGCAAGATTGAGACCTAGCAAATAGAATTAAATCTAAGTGTGATTCAAGATAACATCATCTAAACTAAATCCGTGGGGTTCCCAATAATTTTCCCCTTTTTGATGATGTCGAAACCACACTTTACAAAATAACCCTAATAAAGCATTTAAAGCATGATCTGGTTTTAAATAACCAGAAGGGTTAAGAGATCATTATTAGATTATAACGAGCATAAATAATAACTTGGTTCTGGACCATGAGACTTTGTCATCAGATAACCCACATGTGTGTGTGTGTATATATATATATATCAGATAATATCAAAGTGGATTACAAAGAGTGTTCAGAACCAAACCAGAATAAGAAACATCCGATGGTAAAAGAATAGAGAAATCTAAGTGAACCATCTGCCAGCTCCTCATTTCTTCATCTTCTCTCGTTGGTCATCAGAAGTGAGCTGGACGCTTTCATATATTTCGTCCTTCACTCTTGCATAGTTTGGGTCATGGTTATCAATCTTGTAGCCCTTGATCTTGGCCACTTGATTAATATAGTTTAGAATATATGTCTTGTCTGGAATGCTGCTTCTAGGGATCATAGGGAATGCCATGTACTCCGTCGCGGGTGCCTTAATCTGGAATTTAGCATTCACGGCTGCCATTTTGATCCTCTGGACTAGCTCATTGTCCACAAAATTTTACATGTAGTGGTTGAAATCATCATCTGGCGTTGACTCAGAGTAGATGGGCTCTTTGAGGAAGTATCGGTTCACTATAAAACCTTGATTTAGTAGTTCCCAATCCTTCTGGTCAACATCTGGTACCCAAATATCCTTGGGCGTCTTCTTCTGCATTGAGAGATTTCATGCCGTAAATGGTTTCTTTTTCTTCTTCCTTGACTGGGTAGTGGATTGAGAGGTTTGCTGAGAGTGTTCTAATCTGGGTGGAGAGAAAGGTGTTTCGAAAGACTTTTCTCTAGTTTCCTGCTCTGCCAACTTCCTCTCTCGTTCTGCTTGTTCCTTATAGAACTGTGCCCTAAAGACGAAATCACAGGCTTGCTCTTGGTTTATCCCAAAAAGTAGTAATTCAGCGATCTGGTCGCCTTCATCAATGGGCTTCTTCCCTTTGTCTCGTGCTGCTTGTTGTTGTTGTTGTTGTTGTTGGGGTGTCTCAACTGTTGGGTCAGCTCGTGGTAGAGTGTATGACTTTTCTGTGAATGACTGATCTGGTGCAACACTCTTATCTCCTTCTAGACCCTGATCTGGTCCACCCTTATCAGCTTCATCTTCTCCTTTGCCATTGCCATCTCCTCCTTTGCCTCCTTTAGCAGATCTTTCCCCCTTTTCGACATCATCAAATATTGTCTTGATGAGCGTGCAGAGAGAATCGATCTCGGCCTTCATATCTTCAATGTTCTGCTCTGCATCAACCTTAAAGTTGAGCAAGAAGTTGACGTTCTGGTCAGTGGCGTCGAGCTTCTTTTCCAGATTGTTGTTCATTGTTGAGAGAGTTTAATACGTATCTTGCATTTCTTCTATCGTGCTAATTCTGGTGTTCTGATGATCAAGCTCTGCTGGAGTAGGATAGAGAAGATCATCCAGAACCTTCACTTGATGCTTTTCCATAAGTGTCATGAACTTTTCTTCTTCAAAATTTGCCAGTTGAGCATGAATTTCCAGTATGTTGGCCTCTTTGATTTCTACAGAGATGGAAGCAGAGTGAGTTTTGACTGCTTCATCAATCCTCTCCTTTTCTTTGGCTTAACATATCTGTTACCAAAGCATGGACAGTCTAGACTTGTTTTTCCACAGACTCCAGCTTTTGGTCTGACTTCTCTCTTGCTGCTTCGGCCCGACTCTCTGTCATCGTCCATTTTCTTTGTTGAGCTCCTTGTTCTGGTCCCTTATCTTGAGACGTAAATCTCAATCCATATCGTTCACGTAATCCTTCTGATGCTGATTGAAATCAGCAAGGATCTGTGTAGCTTTTTCTTGGTTGACGTTCCAGGTATCAATCATCTGATCTTGAACTCTCAATGTGATCAAGTCATCAACTTGCAAATTGTTGAATGACTTGGTCTCTCGCTCCATAAGTTCTTCTAGATCATAGAATGGAACATGCTTTTTAAGCTTTTGAGCAGCCCCTCAAGTGTAAATTTCATTCGTGGGTTCTCCTTCAACAGATTGTCCCGCTGGTTCTTCATCGATTGGGTTGAGATTGATGATGGGAGTTCTCTTCTTGCACTTCTTAGGCTTCTCAGCTTCCTGGGTGGGTTGTTCTGTTGCTGCTGCTTGTGCTGGTTGTTCTGGGTGGGGTTGATCTGTTGGGATTGACTCTGATTGGCCTGCTGCACCAAATGTGCTGGGCTTCTCTGTCTGGTCACCTCCTTGACCACCCATTACCACAACTCGGTCAGCTTCATCATCCGATCCTTTCAAACATATAAAAATCCATTCTATCAGATTTAAGATCAATTTTCAGCAACCTGACCTCATGCTTCATGATTGTGAGTATCAGCTGGTGGTATTATGCTCTTACTTCTCCAACTGTGTTAGCTTGGAGTAGACTCAGTAGGTAGCTTCTTCTTTCTTCAACTCCTCTATCGATCTGGTTTGTAGTAATGCATCAAAAATGTAATATTTGTTGTCCTTGACCACCTACAGCTTGACTTTCTTGTCTGCTCCATAGCTCATAGGGAGCAGATTGATTCCTAGAAAATCATTGAGCACATAGTGATCTGCCTCATTTTCCAGCAAGTGAATCACTTCTCTAGCCTGCTTCTTCTTCTCTTCCTCTTCATCCATCACCTCTTCCTCTTCCTCCTCACTTATCCTCTGCATACAATCTGGTGAGGGAGTAAGCGTTCTAACTGGGGAGAAGTCTTTACCCTGGTTGGGGTCAAAGCTAGACTCTGGCTCTACAAATTGAGGGGTCTCAGTGGCCAGTTGGGCTTCCTCAGCTGGTTGTGGAATAGAACTTTCTGGTTGGAAAGTTTCCTCAGGTTGGTGAGTGGTTGTCTCTGGTTGAGACTCTTCAATTGGTGGTGGAGATTCATGGACGTTCCTCAATCTTCTTCTCTTTTGCTTGGGTTGTTGAGTGTTAGTAGAGGTGTCTGTATCGATGGAACTTGCTCTCTTGAAAGGTGGTTTGCGTTGTGTTTTCTCCTTCTACACCTTCTCTTTAGGTGTCTTCTCTTTCTTCTCTGTGCCTTTGGTAGGTGGCACCCAGATGGGATTGGAGCTTCCCATTTCCATTAGTGCTTGAAGATGGACTCCATCAGAAACTTTGTTAAAAAGTGCAGGAGTGATTCCCAGGGACATCTCGATCTGATGTTGGTCCTTTGGAATAGTCAATCTAGGATTGAACTCCACTGCGTTCTCCCATACTTGCTGCTTGAAGAACTTTTCCACCATGAAGCTTATTTTGGTGGAGTGCCTCAAGTTTCTCCTTACTTTCACAGACATAGCATTGCCCTTGGCATCCCTGGTCCACTTCACAAGTCGTGCTTCCTTCGCCAACAAATCGAACAGTATCCTACTCCAGTTGACCTTCAAATTTAGGACTACTGCAGTCATGATACTAAACTTTTTCGGGGTGACCTGGTCATATGACCCACTGTGAGTCATAAAGATGCGCTGGATGAACTCAAAAACCAGCTTGTAGCCTGGTTGAAGCAGTGCCCTCTGGAACATCTTTCCAGTGTAGGAAATAGGTATCACCATCACTTGTTCCACAACCTCTTGAAGTTGTTCAAAAGTGATCTCAGCCAGGTCCATCCCTTCATCTTTCAGTCTGAATGCTTGGTTGATCATGGCAGACACATCATAAGTTGTCTTGCTCGTCCTATCACCAATGGGCATCAATACATTGGCTTCATGGTCATCCTTCTCATCGTGTCACGTAAGGTAGAAAGTGGCAACTTGTTTGGCCAAAAACATGTTGGGATGAACTGTCACAATATTATGGAATCCTACAAGATTGAAATCTAGCAGTGAATAACATATAATCACTAGTTATATTAGCAACATATATCCCATATCTCAGTTATAAATAAGAACGTGAAGAACACAGATTTATATAACCGGAAATCCATAGTGCAACATATACCTAGAAAATATCACAAAATATAGTCTAAACATGTTTCCACACATAATAATCTCACCATAGTAAATCAGAAAATTCTAACTTAAACATGCTCAACAAGTTATAACATGAAAACTATAAAAACCTTTGCAGCGCTTGACAACTGTGAAAATTTCTTCCAACCTTTGGAAGCCATGGGTTTCATAAATAGCGAATGGTTCAGGTGAGAGGTACTTCTGAACCTCAGCAACGTGTTGCAAAAATAGAAATGATTGTGGTGCCATTTTCGAAAGATTAAAGAGTTTTGAGAAAGCTTTCGAAAGAAGTTTAAAACTAGAAATGCTTAAGTGCTTAGAATGTGAAAGAGTGCTCTGTGAGTTGAAAGTGTAAGTGAACAGTTATGAGCATGTACGACACATATATAGGAAATAATTCAACGGCTGAGATGAAAGTGACAAGAAGTTTAAGGTTTGGATGAAAGTCTCCCTTTTTAGATTTTCCCGCTTCAGCCTTTTCTTTTGCCGCCTCTCTGTGTGCTTGATACACGCGCTAGATCCTAGGGTTGTAGGATGAAGCGTGTGAATCTTACTATCCACTGCAACTTTCCTTTTCTTATTTTGGAAGAGATATTCCTCAATCACAGTTACCAAAACATGTACTAATCATCACAATTATGGAAGATTTAGTAATTCTATGTCAGCAAAATCACTTTATAGACCATAGTTAGGGCGGTAATTAGGTCAGAGAAATGATTCTAATTTCTGATTTCCCCCTTGACTAAGTAATCATTACTGGAAAATCAATTTCCATGTGGCATAGCTTAATCTCATCCAAATTCTGACACGTGTAAACTGTCAGTCTAGTCTTCGCTCTTAACATCATCTTATTCTCACTTCTATCTGGTATCATCTTCTTACACCATCTGGTTCTCATGAACTGAGTTGTGATCTTGTTCTAATAACTTCCATATGTTGTTGACTGTCAATTTGGTTGGCGATCTGTTTCTCACGATCTCAATGATGATTTGTTATAATTCACTATGTTCTTCATGGACTACCACAGTTAGTGATCTATATTTCTGCTATATGATCTGGTCTCAACGATATGGTGTCGGTCTAATTCTTTCGTCTTGGTTTAGCAATCCTAGCTTTCCACGTAGCATCTTGAATCTTTCTTCTGGTAGTGATTTTGTCAATATGTTAGCACGTTGGATATCTGTGTGTATCTTCTTGATCTGTACATGTTTCATTTCTACACGATCTCTTATAAAATGATGTCTTACATCAACATGTTTGCATCTGGTGTGTAGAACTGGATTTTGCGTTATAGTAATAGCACCCAAGCTGTCACAGAATATGGGTATCTCCTTGACATCGATCTCGTAGTCCTTGAGCTGTTGCTTTAACTAGAGTATCTATGCACAACAGCTTCCAGCGGCCATATATTCTGCATCAGTTGTTGATGTAGCAACATATGTTTGTTTCTTTGAAAACCATGAGATCAGCTTGTTTCCAAGAAACTGATAGGTTCCAGATGTTGACATTTTGTCCAACTTGCATCCAGCATAATCTGAATCTAAATAACATGTTAACTCGAAGTTGTCCTCACATGGATTCCATAGTCCAATATGTGTTGTTCCTTTGAGATATCGAAGTATCTTCTTGGCTGCTTCAATATGTGACTCCTTGGGGTTGGTCTGGTATCTAGCACATACTCCAACTGCAAAAGTAATGTCATGTCGACTAGCAGTTAAGTATAGTAGTGAACCAATGATACCCCTATATTGAGTTATATTTATTGGTTTTCCTTCTGGGTCTGGATCTATCTTCCCATTGGTCTGCATTGGAATCTTGACTGGTTTACTATCTTTGACTCCAAAATTGGTGATAAGATCATTGATGTACTTCGCTTGATTAATGAATATACCATATGGTAGTTGCTTCACCTACAAACCTAGAAAGAAATTCATCTCGTCCATCATGGACATTTGATACTTATTTTTCATAAGTTCAACAAATTTATCACATAAATAACCAGATTAAGATCCAAAAATGATATCATCAACGTATATCTGCATTAAAAGGATATGTTCTTTGACTTTGATTATGAACAGTGTCTTGTAAACAGAATCTCTTCTGAATCCTGATTCCAGCAGAAATGTTGATAATGTCTCATACCACGCTCTGGGTGCTTGCTTCAATCCATAAACTGCTTTGGCTAATCTGTACACTTTCTAGTCTGGATTGTCTTCTTCAAAACTAGGTGGTTGTTCTACATACACCTCTTCTTCAAAAATACCATTCAAGAATGCACTCTTGATATCCATCTGGTACACCTTGAATCTCTTGTATGCTGCATATGCTAGGAATAATCTGATTGCTTCCAATTTGGCGACTGGTGCGAATGTTTCATCAAAATCAATGCCTTTTTGTTGATTGTATCATTTTGCAACTAATCTGGCTTTGTTTCTAACAACTTCACCATTCTCATCTCGTTTGTTCCTGAGTACCCATTTAACACCTATAATACCCTGGTGTCTTGGTCTGTCTACAAGATACCAAACTTGGTTTCTTTTAAACTCATTGAGTTCTTCTTGCATAGCAATTACCCAATTTGCATCTTGTAGTGCTTCATATGCGTCAGATGGTTCAACGCGAGATAAGTAGCAACTTAGAAGTGCACTCTCTCCATGCATTCTTCTGGTTTTCACACGATCTGATGGGTTCCCAACAATCTGTTCTGAAGGATGGTGTTCTTGTATCCATCTCCTTCTACTGGACATTTCTTCTTCTGATATCTCAGGTTCTGGTTCTTCTGTTGGTTCTTCAAATTCAGGGTGTGCTGTTGAAGTTGCTTGGAAAAGGTTTTCATCTTCTGGTCTTTCAACCTCAATCTCTTGATTGTTGTTCCAGCTGTTGATATCTCTGGATTCTTCAGGTTGACTCTAAGAAGGTTCAACATCATCTGCTTCCACTGGTTCACTATCATCTGGGGTTAATCTAGTCTGATCCAGATCAATGTGATATGTTCCCCCTTGCTGTGTGCTGGTCTCAGCTACAAGTTGATCATTAATCTCGTCTTCTTCTGTTGAAGTCCAAATCAGGATATCTTCAAGCAGTATTCCTCCTGATCTCCTATTGTTAACCTGGTTGTGAACCTGTTCATCACCTACTTCATTGTATTCAAGAATAGCTTCATCAAATACAATATGAGGTGTTATCTCCACAACATGAGTTTTCTTATTGTAAACCCCTATAAGATTTTCTAACATCAGAATATCCTAAAAATATTCCAGGGTCAGTTTTGCTATCAAAGGTTTTCAATTGAGATTTCTCATTATTATGAATGTAACACATGCAATCAAAGGTACGAAAATACTGTATCCTGGGCTTTATGTTGTTCTAGATCTCATATGGTGTCTTTCCATGTCTGAGAGTAATCTCTGAGGTTAGCTCGGAGATCGCCCGGACATAGGCCCGTCGGGTTGGATTGAAGGAAGACTGTAAATCACTGAAGTCCCGGAGTCAGGCCTGAATACGACAATGTGCGTGCTTTGCTTCAATTCAAAAAAAAGACTTTTTAAAGGAATATCACATAGATATTTCAACTTCTCGAATAAAGAGATAAATAAATAGACACATCCCATTGCATTGATCGGGGGCGTTCATAGTGACTGAGGGGGTTGAAGACCAACTTCATTTTTTTGTGCTTTTTTTTATTTCAATAAGATTTTTCCTAGATCTCATATGGTGTCTTTCCATGTCTGAGAGTAATCACCGATCTGTTCTGTGTATAACAGGCCGTGTAGATGGCTTCTGCCCAAAACTTCTTTGCTAATCTAGTTGCATTAAGCATGGTGCGAGCTGCTTCTTTTAATGATCTATTTCGTTTCTCAACTACTCCATTTTGTTGAGGTGTTCTTACTATAAATGTCTGGTGTGTGATACCCATCCGGTTGCAATATCCCTCAATCTTCTGGTTTAGAAACTCTGTCCCTCGATCTGTTTTGATTGTCACACAAGAGATGTTTTTTTTTGCTTTGTGATCTTGTTGAGAAAATTTGGCATCTTCTCCAGTGTTTCTTTCTTCTTGAACAGAAAGATGACCTAAGTAAATCTTAAGTAATCATCAATGATAACCATAGTATACTTTCTTCCATTGATACTTAATGGCTTAACTGGGCCAAATAAGTCTAGATGAAGTAACTCCAAAATTCTGGAAGATGAGTGAGCTGCTTTGCTGGTAAATGATGACTTAGTCTGCTTTCCAGCTTGGCATGCTTCGCAAATATGATCTTTGTCATATACTTGATCTGGTAATCCTTCGACTAGCTTCTCTCTTACAATCTTGTTGATTGACTTGAAATTCAGATGGTTAAGTCGCTTGTGCCATAACCAGCTTGTCTCAGAGATTGTCTTAGTAACTAGACATGTCTCGATCTGGTTTGTCCACTGCACAATGTACAATCTGTCCTGCAATTTCTCGGTAAGAAAAATTTCATCTTCTTCCTTGTTTTTCACAAAACAATTGTTAGCATTAAAAACAATCTGGTTGCCATTAGCACATAATTGGCTAATGAAAAATAGATTATGATTAAGATCCTCAACATATGATACGTTGGTGATGGTGGTCTTGCCAAACTTGATATTACCATATCCTTCGGTACAAGGTTTTGAGTTACAACCAAAGGTTACATGTGGTCCTTCCCTTTCCACATAATCTGATAGAGAGTTCTTGTCACATTTCATATGTTTTGAACATCCACTATCAATAATCCAGATTGTTCCTTTTGCTACTTGGCTTCTTTTTGCAGTTCTTCGATCCTACAATTATGAAGATTTAGCTACCCTTTCAATGAATGGGTGCTTGGTTAGTAGCAAATGTTCCCTGAACCCAGATTAACTTTGTAATACCCCAAATTTTCCTAATACGATTTAGATATCTTACTACGACTAATTAAAGATTTTAGGAAGAGAATATACCCTATTAGGACCTACCATATGAATTTGGTACCCGGTGAAACTTTTTAAACGTTTCTTTTAAAAATGAACTTTTCATGCATAAGTCAAAAGTATGTCAATATTATACTCATTTGTAGGGTTTTTCAAAAGAAAAATATTGGCACTAAATTTTCCCAAAAATGAGTTCGTACGTAACAGCTACGGATTTTTGAAGTTTAAGCATGTCTAATAAAAAATTAGTTTTTCCATGCATGACCTAAACTATATCAATATTATAGTCATTGTGTATTGAGAAAGGGAGATGTTGACTTTGAGTTTGCTCGAAAAGGAGATCGTGTGCAGAAGTTACGACATTTTAAAGTTTAAGCATTAATAATAATATAATAAAATAAAAATATTAAAAAAATATTCAAAGTTTACCACCCTATAAATAGGGGTGATGGACGAGATCATAATTCGCTCATTTCCTTAGCAGAAACTATTCTACTGTTTCTTCTTCTTCTTCTCTCTTCTTTTCTTCTTTTTTCTATCATTATCGGTTATCGAGGTTCCGTGAGTTTGAGAATTGAAGATCGATTCAAGTCAAGGTACGTTAGGATAAGGTCGAAGGTAGGCATAGAGCTTGACAAAGGTGGCTCAACCGCCGTTGAGTCTCCGCCGCCATCGTTCCGATACCGTCATCTTCATGCTTTTTCCTCTCGTTCTATTCTTCATTCATTTTCCCCTTCGTGACTATCGGTCTATTAGACGGCTAAGGTCCATTAAGGTTTTGAGTTTCTAACCATAAGATCCGTTACTCTGCCGGATTGAATTTTAGATTTGGTCCCCGATTAGGATCGACATGCCATGATTTATTGCATTATTTCATATTTTTCTAAAGGAAAATATTCACGGTCTATCATTTTTCAATAAAATTTATAGTGCATATAGAGAAAAAAAAATATAATTTTATGAAAGAGATTTCATTAATTTTCATCGGTCCAATTTTCATAGATCTGTAAAAGACTACGAATCTTCTCGAGTAAGCTTCGAAGTAAAGTTGCATGTTTTAAGAATGTTTTTACATATTCCTATAGGGAATAATGTCCTGAGTATTTTTGCCTTCTGGGCCAAGTTGATTTGCAAACCCGGGTATTGCTAAAATGACCTTAGAAGACCGAGAAAACCCTCGATTCCTCGTTTTCACTTTATTCGCGTTACGTTTTGGGATTTGAGGCCAAAAGTTGTTCCGTATAATTGTCAGGTGCTTACAATTGTGAACGAGACGTTTGACTAATTTATGGTTATCACACGGTATTGGTATTTGCTGACAGGTGGGTGTTATATATGTTTTCAAAATGTATTTTTGAGTTATTAAGCTCTGATATTTATGAAAATCAAAATGGATGTCCATGTTAAAATGTTTTGCTCCTTATTGGATAAGTGATCCCTCAAGCATGACGATCGGATCATGTGCTATGTTAGCGCACTGGCACATGGTTAGTGTACACGTGGGTTTATGTGGGTTGTCCCCATATATTCTCGAGTGAAGTTAGTTTCGATAAAAGTTATCTACTAATGAAAGACATAAATGATGGACCTCTATGGGCTGTCCCCATATGTTCATAGAAGGGTATCTAATGCCAATATTGAGCCAAGGAAAATGAGATCTCAATGGTTTTGGTATGCATAGAATGACTTTTTGTTTTAAAACTTTCTATGCGATACTGTGCAAGCATGGATATTCCTTTTCAGAAAATAATTTCACAAAAGGTTTTTAAATGGCATAACCCACGGGGTACATTAGTACTCAGCCCTGCAAAATATTTTCAAATTATTTTGCAGATTGAGCGGTTGGTGGTGTCGTGCGAGGATAAGGCAAGGGTTGTTGCAAACTGTCATGTTATGTATTCCGCTGCCAAGCTCATGTTCTTTTTCAGTCTCTGATTCTTCATGCTATTGACTTCATGACAATAAAATGATTCATTGTTCATTCACGAGAATTACTATTTTCTATTACATGCATTCATGTTTATAGGAGAGCTTAGAAGTAGTGGGCCCCCCTCTTGGACGCTCTACTCCTTGACCCCTTGTGACGTTGTTGTGTAGCACCGACCACACTTGGAGAGTTGGGTGAGTGACTCATTTTGGCGAGCTAGGCTCACTAACCTCCGCCATTTATTGATGGCTCCTATTGGAATGATTTTTTTTGGCCGCTTGGGATTCTGGATTACCGCTCCCATGTTACGAGCTATAATCTCCAACTCCGTCTTGCATTGCATCTCTTTGCATTCGATTGTTCATTGATCATGACATCATTGTTGACTATATCTACTGGTGGGTTTATTAGTTTCTCTTCCCCCATTCAGATTAGTCCTAGTCAACAATGATGTCATGATCAAACATAGTGTTAGGAACACAAATATAACAAGTAATTTGTCTCCCCGCATCATCTGTTCTTTATATAGCTTTGTAAACAGATGGATGATTCTTTTCTATGTTGTCCCAGTTAATCTTTCTTCTTTGTTGAAGATGTTCTGATAGAGGCCTACTGTATCTGATCTCTATTAGTCTTGACATAGTGAGCAGATTGTCCTTTCTTCTGATAATATTTCTTATCTCATGCTTCCTTTATTATCATCTTCTGGGGTTGATTCTTCTTATTCTTCAAATCTTTGACTTGATCTGGTATGTTCTTTCTTTCAGCCATGAACTTGGTTTCACTTGCCTTTCCAATATAGCATAGTCTTGTTGTTCCTCTTCTCTGCATGTCAATGATCATACTAGCTCGTTCTTGGCTTTTGTTGATCTTGCTCATGTTCTCCATGGCCTTCTTCGATTTTTCTTCAGCTACTTCTTTTCTGCTGATTATGTCGTTGACCTTAGAGTTGAGTGAGTAAATCTCTGCATCCTTAGTCTTGATCTATTCTCCCAGATCGTTCAGTTGAGCAGAAAACTTGGTGTTTGTTTCACTCAAAATATTCACTGTTCAACTTGTCATTCTCCTTAATAACTTCAGAGAATAACTTCTTTATACTTGTGTAGCTTTTGAACATCTCATTGATATCTTCCCATGAGACTTCGGGTTCATCTTCATTTCCATAATCATATATAGGATTATTTGACGACATAGAAATATGAGAATTCACCTCGATCTGGTCGAGTCCGTTGTCAATTCCCATGTAGCATTCATCTCAATCTTCTTATGTGTCTTCCACATAGAATGCATCATCATTTTCTGATGAACTATCTGATAGATGACTCGAGCTGCTTGAGTCCTCTTCAGCCAGCATAGCTTTGCGTTGAGCTTTTAGCTTACCATTTTTTTTTGCTCTTAGTTCTTCTCTCTGATTCTTAGATAAATCAGGACAGTCTGTCTTGAAGTGACATGTTCTGCCACAACCATAACACGTATAATCAATAGAGTTAGATGTTTTACCATTATTCTTTGCTTCGCCTTTGCTATCAGATCGATCTTGATCTTTGTTCTTCTAATATCTACTCTTGTTGTCTTTGTAGAATCTGTGATACTTTCTCGATCTGACCTCCATCTTATCCATTCTCTTGGCAATCATGGAAAAATCTTTGAGCAGCTTGTCATAGCCGCATTCTTCTGATGTAGCAGGTGCTATTGGTTCATCTGCTACGCACTTCGCTCTGAAGGCTATCTCTTTCTCCTTTTTATAACTGCTCTCGTTCTTCTTGCTTGACGTATGATCTAGTCCATGTATTCTTCTGATATCACATTCATGTACAACCAGATGGTCAAATAGTGCTTCAACACACAGATCGTTGAAATCAGCACGTAGTGGTTGCATTGCAGAATATATCTCCCAGCTTGGTGGCAATGCTCTAAGTATCTTGAGATTCTTCTATCGTTGAGTGTACTTATTTTTGTTGAATGCAAAAACTTCAAGTAACACTTCTATGAATCTGTTCTTCATCTGTTCGATGGTTTCTCCAGGCTTCATCTTGAACTCATTAAACTCATTGCATGCCAGGGACAACTTATTCTCGATCATAGCCTCAGAACCTAAGCTGAGTTCTAGCAGTGCCTCCCACATCTCTTTGGCTGTATCCAGATCTTGGATCTTGGCCAGATGGACTCCTTCAACTGTGTTGGAAATAACTCCCTTGGCAAAGTCATCCAGATTTGCTTCACATCGTTCTTCTGAGGTGAATTGTCTGGGATCTTTAAGTACATTCTCTTTAACTATGCCAGTTTCTGTGACACGAGTCTTCTCTTCATAGATAGCTAATGGTCCTTCCTCTATCACTTTCCACATCAGACAATGATGAGCCTTTAGACACATCTTGATTCTGAAGCTCCATTCTCTGTATCCTTGGATGGAGAATTCTTCACAAGCTCTAATAACAGAAGATTCCATGAGTAGCAGATAATATGCACGTGAATGAAAATATTTTCCTAGATCTATTCAAGTTGACCACACAGGTTTCAACTATATGAAACAGAAATAATGGTCCTATGAACCACTACTCTGATACCACTTGTTGGTCCCGAAAGAGCAAGATTTGGTGTATGGGTGGGGAATACACCAAATGCAAACTTTTCAGTTTACTTGACTAATTACTTAGAGAGATTAAGTTTCTCGAAAGGAGATTTCTTAAGTGTGACAAACTAGATCAATGACTAGATCGATACACAGTCTGTCCAAATTGACTCTCTCTCGTGATAAACACTTAGTAGATAACAAGAGTGATCTTGTTGTCCAACAGAGCGTTGTGTGCGGAATGCAGTTTGAATGAACGTGCAGTTAGAAAACCATTGAAAAATATCGTATGGTGGACTTAGTCTGTGCTCTTTATTAGAAAACCATTGAAAAACTTAACCAAGTTGCTTAACAGGTTGATTAAGAATGCAGTTTGAATGAACATGCTGGTTAGTGAATAAACAACTGAAAGTAAATATGCAGAATATAAATAACATAGTTGTTTTACGTGCTTCGGGAAATCCCCTAGGTCCACGGTCCAATCCAAACCGGATTAGATATCCACTACTAGGATACTCTCTTCTTTATACTCGCTGAGAACGAGCCACAAGTTTCAAACACAATCTGGTTGAAACTTATGCACGAATAAAGATCGTGTCCCTTTACAACTTACAGTATATAACTACAACAAGATATCTTCACGTTAATCCACTAGAAAACTACTAGCTAGCGAAGCTATCTTCCTTCTTCTTCTTGATAAGATAGACTTGAATCGAGTGGTGTGATTTCGATCACGAACGGCTTAGAACACGATCTGGTATGCAAAAATCTCCTCAAATGGATGCTTTGATAAGTGAGTTGATTTATGAGTAGAGTAACGACTTGATAATGATCTTGAAGTATCCGTACTCTTCCAGTCTTGGTTCCCAGATTTTATTGGTGTAGAATTTGAAATTCTAACCATTGGTCTTGATTGACTTGAAGTAAATGTTGATTACCAATCAAGAGATGTGAATCCTTGAATTTTCTCTTCTTGCCTTGTGTTAAAGGTTGACCAAATCTTCGAAATATGGAAAGCAGATCGTTGACAGATGCTTCTTTCCTTAATCGCATAGAGATTGATTTTCCTTCCAAACTTGATCTCTAATAGATAAACTTTCCATCTTCGTGAGATCTGCTGATGTGGCATGGTGATTTGGATTCACTTAAGTACATCTGGACATATAATCGAATGTCAGATGACTGGGTTGATCTGTTACAAGCTGGCTCACTTTATGGGAACATTCTGGTCGTAGTAGATTGACATCGATTTGGTCAAAAATCAATCTGTTTCAACAAAATGCTCCAAAGCATGGTTGCAATCTCTGTGAAGGATTTCTCAGCAACCAGATCGAGTGGCCATCGATCAGATCAACTGCTTGTTTAGTATGCTCCTGCTGATCTGGTTCTTCGTACAGCACGAAAGCTAACATAACAACTTCTATAGGATTTAATCCTTTACATTTTAAGTCATTTACTAACCTGTTCTAAAGTCGTGTTCTCTATCAGTTTCACTTTATATGGTAGTGATCTGGTATAGGTAGAACAAATTGAGACCTAGCAAACAGAATTAAATCTAAGTGTGTTTCGAGAGAACATCATCAAAACTAAATCTATGGGGTTCCCAACAGGTATGTATAAGCTGATACACATGATTTGCATATACATATTGAGAGGTTTCACAGTCAGATAAGATGTACGTGTTGTTGCTTAGAACGAGGTCTTGGAAATTAGTTATTTCGTAATCTGTGATGATGACATTAGTATATGCCGTTGATTAGACGTTGTTTTGATTCCTCTCCGCTTACGGGTTCTTCGTAACCCCATGTAATACCCCACCCTTCTTAATCACGGTTTAGTCATATATTGAACCTATCAATTTAGGTATGTCATTATTTTGCTACTTAACTAGAATTGAGAGGATGAGTTCTTATTGATATAAACGTTATTGGTGAATTATTTTAGATTAAGATGAGGTGGAATAGACAAGCTCGTTTGGTATCAGTAGCTAGCAACTGATTGTTGATTTTTACCATCTTATATATATTTATAACCAAACTTTAAGTTATTTATGAATAACAACTATGAGCAATAATCACTAATAGATATTAATGATAATTAATAGAGGATTATCATTTATTTAGGACTTCAAGTCCCACTTTACTTTTTTTTTTACGTAAACACATATATATAAATATATTGAGTGTGAGTGTGTAGATGGGTAAGTGTATTCCTTAAAACAACACTTGGTAAATAAAATAGGAGGAAGGAGACAGATAAGAATACAAATGTAGGAAAAATAGGAAGTACGTGAGATATCAAAGCTAAGATATAAAGCAAGAATCTGAATTACTAAAACGCTATACATGCTAAAAGCTGAACTAGCAGGTTATAAGGTAGTTTACATATTCTTACATAGGAAATCTACAGGAAAATCTTCTATTTTTGTAAAGGAAACAAATTGAATTCTTGAGAGAGGAATAGACTAATGAGTAGAGAAAGGAAACAAGTAAGCTGCTTCAGCAAGTGAGCAGAGAGCATAGGGGAAGAACTCAGGTTGTCCTTTCCTGCCCACTGTATCATGTCATGTTGCCACCACCTTTCTAACCTAGAACATAAAACAAAAGGGAAATGGGATGAAGAAAAAGGAGTTAGCACATTTTAGTGTAAAATAGAAAATAAAGATGAAGGAAGGAGAAAAGAGAGAAATGAACTGAACTGCTCCTCGATGCAATTTCCCTTCTCTCCTACCCCCTGCAAACCAACCCTTCCTCTTCTAAGATATACCTGCAACATAAAATAAATAAGAGATCAGAATGGATTGAGGTAAAAGAGTATCAACTGAGATCAACTCCTAACTCCAACCTCAGTAGTAAAACTCCTATAAATACCAGCTCCTTCAGCCCTTAGCTAATTTTTTTACAACTCATAAAGCAACACTCAAACGTTTAGAACGCTTAGGAAGGGAAGATGAAGCCTAGAAGAAGCCTTGCACAGCTTAAAGCCAACCTAGAAATTGTCTTAAGGTAAGTGGACTAAGCTCCTAACCTTGATAAGATTTCTAAAATTTCAGAACACTAATTCTAACATCCCTTCACAACCTATCCTAAGGAAAATGGCACTTAGAAGAAAGCTAAAGGGATAAGTTTTCGACCCAAACCAAATCAAACACAATTTGTCCACTAAGGTAAACAAGGCTAAAACTTTAACCTTTGAAAGTATTATTACCTCTTAGAACTCAGTTAATTACTATTTAGAAGATTCAAAAACTTGTCATGTTAAACTGTTGGGAAGTGGACTCCAGCACCTCCCGGAGGGGGGGGGGGGTCCTCCGTGTATCGTACCCGAGAGAACTTATGGGAGTGCGGCCTGCCTCAGTCGAAAAGGGCCTGCACTACCATTGTTGACGAGAGGTTAAATGAATTGATTAGTACTACTCATACCAACATGGTGCATCATCTTTTCAGGTGACCCCTTAGTAGAAACTCCAAGGTTAAGCGTGCTTGGCTTGGAGCAATAATATGATGGGTGACCTACTGGGAAGTGTCCTGGGTCAGCCTGTTAGTGAGGACAAAGCAGGCTGGGAAAGAAAGTGTTGGTGTGTGGAGCCAGTACGTCAATTCTGATGGGCGCTCCCGATCCAACAATTGGTATCAGAGCGGGGGCTTCGGATGTGAAGAATCGAATCCGGCGGTGCCATCCCTAGGCAGGGAGTGCCTGAGGGGAGGGGTTGTTGGGCACAAAAACTCTAGGGGTTATGACGATTCACGGCCGTAATCCGAGGTGCGAGATTGACGGTCCTCTGGGTGTCATAGGTAGCGCCAGCATATGATCTCAAGGTCCGATGCATCCTCCAGAGTACCAGGATGGTGCTGAGGGGGGGATTGTTGGGAAGTGGACTCCAGCACCTCCCGAAGGGGGGGGTCCTCCGTGTATCGTACCCGAGAGAACTTATGGGAGTGCGGCCTGCCTCAGTCGAAAAGGGCATGCACTACCATTGTTGACAAGAGGTTAAATGAATTGATTAGTACTACTCATACCAACATGGTGCATCATCTTTTCAGGTGACCCCTTAGTAGAAACTCCAAGGTTAAGCGTGCTTGGCTTGGAGCAATACTATGATGGGTGACCTATTGGGAAGTGTCCTGGGTCAGCCTGTCAGTGAGGAAAAAGTAGGCTGGGAAAGAAAGTTTTGGTGTGTGGGGCCAGTATGTCAATTCTGATGGGCGCTCCCGATCCAACATAAACTACTTCTTAAACTAGAATTTAAAAAAAAAAACAAATACGTACATGCCCAGAACATAAGATTTCATTTCCTACCAAGGCTTTAGAAACTGTACCAATATGATATGCTCAAGAATAAGTTTTCTTAAGTATATTACCACTTCCTAAATCATAATATCAAGAACTAGGTTCAAATGAAATTTAAGTGAAAGCTTTAACTCAGAATAATTCTGAACACAGGAAGTTAGGAACTACACATCCCAACACAGTCAGTCATGTTACTCCTTAATAACTTAGAGGACACATAGCAATGTGACATTTTAAGAAAATCACATGTTCTAACCAAGATTTAAAACGTAGAAATTTATAGAACTTCAACTGTAATAAAAGGAAAGGGCAAAACCAAGAAGACTTATCTAAGAAACATGAACCCCTTGGGGGAGCAGAACAGTTGCAGGGCAGCACTTAACCACTGTCCCAATAGGCAGAGCTTCGTGCCAAACCCGAATCACCCGCCTCCATCCAGAACCATTCCCAGCCAGGAATCTAAGGGAGTCCTAAACTGAACTAGGTTCAAAGCCACTCCTCAACCAGAAACAAAAGAATCAATATTGCCAGTAAAGAAGGAACTTAAAATCTGAAAATTTAAACCTTCTCCAAGGACTCATTTAATCCATAATTCCAGAAACTAAGAACACTTCCTAAAACTAATTAATTAGACAGACAAGAGCAATCAGATTCCGAAATTGATAGAGTTGTGACTAAGAACTCTTATTAAACAAGAATATCGTAGAAATCTTTAGAAAGAATAACATGCAGACTATTAGTTGATGTAAGAGAGAAAGTTAGGCTTTACCTATGTTCTAAACGGATAAGGAGACCAAGGGGAGGTTAATGCTTCCTGAATCAAGAAATAGAGAGTTAGGGAATAAAGGACTAAGAGAAGTGAGAAGAGAGGTAGGCCTTACCTTAGGTAGCTTCCTCCGTCGAGAGTCTTCGGCGGGGATTGCTACCAGCCACCGATCGAAGAGAGGGAACGCTGTAGGCGGTGAAAGAGAAAGTAGTGAGCTAGTGAGATGAGGGACAACGGTGCGAGCAAAAGGAAGAGCTGATGAAAGAGACCACGACGCACCAGCAGTGGCTCTCTATCCTATCGCGACGAACTGCCGAAGAGAGGGGCGCAAAGCCGGAGAGAGATGGCGGCGGCGCTGGCGCGTCTTCGCAGAGCGGCAGCCGTAGAGAGAGCTCGCTGGAGCACCGACGAGAGGATCTCGAGAGAGAGAAAGATAGTTGGTGGTATGTTGTGTGTGAGAGAAAGAAAAATGGGGTGGTTCCGCAGAAGTGAAAATGAGAGAAGTGAAGGTTAGGTTTGAGTGTAATTGGGTCGGGTTAGACAAAAAGAATGGGCCAGATCACTTTTAATGGACCGAACTAGATGGGTTGGGATATGTTTCATCTGGGCTGAGATATAAAGGACAAATGGGCCAAAATCTTAGTTAATATTAAGGGGTTAAAGTTAAAGTCTAATTGAGCTAATTATTGATTTAATTAGATCAAGATCTAATTAATTTGGAGTATATCCAAGTGCAGAATATTACTATGGATCTTAAAGAATTTTATTCATCTAGCTACATTTTAATCATGATAGTGATTAAATTATAAACCGTACTTAAAATGTATTAACTTGCAAGAATTTATTTAAATATCTTGACTTAAAGATCAAAATATTCAATTAGAACTCCTTTAATTATTATACCCAATAGTTCTTTAGTTGGGTAAAGCAAATGAAATTGAGTAATAAATCATAGCTTGATTTAAGAATTTAATAACGACACATCTAGACAATAATTAAGATGCTCGAATAAAAATCGAGTTAAGACCCAAGAAAAATTCTCGAAATAATAAAGGATAATATTTACTTACTCTTAGATAATATTAGATATACTCGATATCGTGTCTCACTCGAGTTTTATTAAAAGGTATCGACGAAAGGTTGGATTCAAGTTCTGGGAACGAAGTTATCATCAGTCAAGACTATTCAAGTAGGCTTTCTTACTCTATAAAAATATGTGTGCATGCTTTCAGAATGAAACGAGATATTTTCAAAGTATTGTCTTGCCATAAATATTTTGATTTATGTATGATGTCTATCTGTTTATTTTATAATCGAATTCGGGTCCCAGTAGATTAGATATACTACTCGGACTAGTGTACACAGGACCGTGAGTCATCGAGATGTCGACCGGTCGAATGTCTGTGGGAAGTGGCCACTTCCCCAGCACAAAGAAGCTTCAGATATGGTTGATTACAAAGAACTTAGATCGCGATCGAACTTAGAAATTTTCACAAGAAATTATTTTAGTGAACATAGGTGCTTTAGAGACAAAAACCTCTATGTTTCACTTGCAATGGCTTGATAGATATATATATGTATGAAGCGATTTTGGCATGTGTCTACTGAGTACTTTTGGACTCAGCCCTGCATGTATATCTAAACGTGCAGGTTGAGCGATGATGAAGGAGGGGTGCTACGTTCAGGCATTTCGTCGATCTCTTAGTAGTTGACTCTTGGGGGTTCTACGTGTCTTCATACATGTAGAGCTTATTTCGATCCAAATATTTTTTCGTTGCTAGTTTGAGATCATTATGCATTAAAACCGACATTTCAATTTCTTTCATATTACGTGGATATGTGTTGAGCCTGAGACTCAAGTTCTTTTATTCAAATCATGTACGATTAATTATTTGATTAGTTATGAGAATGTTGGTCAGATCATCCTTAGTCACGGTTTCTCCGACCTTACTAATCTTAGTAGAGTGCGCTTGTGACACCCCATATAGTGATATCTTGAGAAGTAGTGATTGATTTAGCTAGAAGTACTCGATTATCAATCGCATAGAATCACATCTCGGTGACACAAGTTGATTAAATCCGCATGAGGCGTTCAAAAAGGTTTATTGCATAAGAAACCCTGCCGATTGGAATTTATTCCATATGTAATAATTAAGGTCTGAACCAGATCACTCGCGAATAAATATATTAATTAATTATGAGTTTTCAGTGAACTCAATTAATTAATGGATTTAGTAAATCTTAAACGCGGGAAATAATTAATGACAAAAGGGTTAAATTCGTAATTTTGGATGGATGAAGATAAGTTCAATATTTATCCTATAGTGAAGTCGACAAATATTTATAAAAGAATTACACTATATTACATTTCCATAGAGTAATTAATTTGAGAGTTAAATTAACTTAATATATTAATTAATTTAAGTCTAAGTTTAACCAAGCAATTAATTAAATTTAATTGGGTCAAAATGACTTTGAAATTAATTAAATTAAATTTTGGATCTGACTTGGTCAAATTTATTTTGAATTATTCAAAATTAAAATTTGAATAATAGATGGAATTGTAGAGAGATAAAAATGAGAATTAGTTCTATTATTTGAGATCTTTTCCATTTACCTTAGAAACCCTAACTTAGCCCATTATATCTATAAATAGGGAAGATAAGATGGCCGGAAATCCTCCAACACTCCTAGAACTTTCGGATACTAAGAGATTTAAGTCTCTTAATTTTCGAAACTTAGAGTATTTCACACTCTATTTTTCATTCTTCTTCTTCTCTAGCAATATTTGTAATGTCCCGTATTTTTTCTCAACCATAAAAATAGCTTCTTAAAACCATGATCAAAGTATTTTGAAATAACTGTAGCGCGGAATCCTTTAAAATAACATTTGAATCCTTTGAATAATAAATAAAAGGACATTTTTCTAAAATCAAAACATCGTAAATAAATATCTTTTAACGTAAAGATAAAATAAAATACAAGTAAAAATAAAAAGGGTGTCATACTGCCACCACCACGCCACATCCTGACTCCTTAACTTGAAAAACAAATATAATAAAGGGATGAATATATCCACATACTCAGTGAGGAACATGTAACAACCAATATTTAAACGATACATAACATAATCATGCAAATGTCCATATAATGTATAACGTATTGCACGGTGGACTTTTACCCTAAGAACCCTTACGAATCCTGGATTCTCGTATAATGTATCTCGTATTGCACGGTAGGCTTTTACCCCAAGGATCCTTTTGAATCCCGAACCCTTTACTGAGTCTCTGGCCTTCGTACGCTTGCGCAAGATTTTTCATATATCACGTAGGTTTGACATTTCAACATAACCAGTAACATATACAGTAAAAATATTAATAATTACATTTAAACATAAAGAACATCCCTCACCTGTTAGAGATAATCAGACGATAAACAATTAACAGATTAAAGAATTGGACCTAAAATAAAAATGAGATTCTAATTTAATAAGTTATACATATATACACAACACACGCATATTTATATATAACCGCACACTGTATATATATAGTTAAATAATATACATGCAAATATATTGTATATACGTCGCACATCACACACACATGTATATATAATATACATGCACATATACTTCACTATATATAATATAAAAACTGACACGTGCATACTACAGTACATATATATATATATATAAACTCACACTGGACATACACATGTATATATAATTATAATACTGCACACTAATATACTTTAATACATATGAACACATCATAATAGGTATATATATATATATAATAAATATAATTGGATTACCTCATTTAGGGATGAAACTGTTTTCTTTTTGCATTGTAGAAAAATATGAAAGATATAATATTAAGAAAAGTGAGAGGAACGGTTGTTCTATATGGTGGGAGAGAAAAATAAAATTTTATTGGATTATATATATATAAAAAAGGTGGATATTTAGGGTTAGGGTTATATAATAATAAAATAATATATAACATTCCTTTAAAATATAACAACCATAACTAATAGATTTACTTTCAAATTTCAGATAGGTAAATAATAATTCAAAATCAATAATATTAAATATAATATATATATATGTGTGTGTGTGTGGTTTTTAAAAATCTGGGTCATTACATTCTCCCTCACTTAAATCCTTGAAAATATAGCATACATATAAAATAAGTCTAGAATGGAACATTATAGAAATAATAAAACAATGCGATGCATATTCTAATTTTTTTTAAATAACACACATAGTATCACATAACATGTATCACATTATTTAATATGAACATATAAAATAACAACACCATAAATAAATAATATACACAATATCACATTATCATATATGACCATAGAAAATAATAGATAATTCACGTATCTCATAATCATAGAAAATTATAACATACACAAATCACGTGATCATACATGAACATATAAAATAACATCATAAGTATATAACATACACAATATCACATATGAGCACAAAAAATAACATCATAAATATGTCACGTATCACATAATCATATAAAATCATAGCTTACACAATATCACATAGTCATATATAAGCATATAAAATAAAAACATTATAAATAAATAATATGCACAGTATCATCATACCGTATATCATCATAGAAAATAATAATAAATAATTCACGAAACTCGTAATCATAAACAAAATAATATTATAACTTTATAAATGATAAAATATATCTCATAGTTTTCAATAACTGTAATGTCCCGCTATTCTACTAGTAGTTATTATGTATTGAAAATCAGGATAAGAAAATTTCGTTATAAAAGTTTAAAATATCGATTAGCTAATCGATATTAGTAGCTATTATTCGTTCATATTATAACTAAAAGAGTCATAATAGATATCATGTGAGTTCATTTTTATATTATAAGGTTATTCAAGAAGACGAAACTAATTAATTCTTGAGATGCATTCTCGATAAATAATTCGATTAATAACTATATATATTAATTAGAACTTATACAATTTCAAAGTTATAAAGATTAATGTTTGCAAAACAAAGATTATTATTTAAGAACTTGATTATATCTCAATTAGATAATAATTATATATATATACCTCTAGAAGTGATGAGATCTGCATTTCAAATTACGGATTTCAGATATCAAACTTGGTAGAAAAGATCATATGAAATCTATTAGAATATTATTATTATATTACAATTATGAACACAGTATTAAATACAAGTAGGAAACATACTATACATATCTTGGACTGCGAATCAAGAAAAGGAGAAGACCAAGTCAGATTTTGTAATGTATCTACAAGTTCCTATTACAGAGGTAGAAATAACTAAATACATAATGGAGTAATGTAAGAAAAGGAAATTAGGTGGTAAGTGGGCGCATGGCTCAACGAAGAGAGAGTCAAAAGCCTGCTGCAGTCCTCCATACCATTCCCCTGCAAATTAAATGGCCATATACCCCAAAAGTCAATAGATTTCAGAAGCAAATATCAAGCAACATCTGATTATAGTCTGCAAAAATAGGTATGTAGGGAGATGTAGATGACATATTAGATTTATGAAATCTAACCATCAGTTCTCTTACTTATACACATAGAAACTCATTCGGAGAAACACATCTAAAATACACTTCTAAAAACTTAGAAAATTATCATCACTCACACTTGGAGCATACTCACACTTAGAGCATTTCGGAGGAGTTCTATCCAAAACTTCCATCCACACAAGAAGACATTCCAAGTCATCCCTACTCCAAATTCTGAAGAGTCATTGAGGTAAACAAAGATCTCTAACGTTCAGATTTTCATTCTTTTAGTATCAGGCCCAATCGTTCTTTTTCTCAAAAGATATATTTCGGAAACCACAGAACTGAATTTAGAGTAAGTATAAGCTCTTCTTCATCTATCTTAATTTTAGAACATAAGGAGAGTTTATATTAGTTCATATTCCGCCTTCTCTTAAATCATTTAGAAAACAAGGTATAGGAATTTAAAAGTCTTCAAAAGCTTCTAAGTGTTCTTTAGTTCAAGATTAATAAACTCTTAACTTAAGAGACACAATCAGACAGATGCTTTAAACTTAGAACCATAAGAAATCATGTTAGCAAAGCATATTAAAACATTCTTATATTTCAGATTTCAGAGCCTAAATTTGTACTTTCAAATTCAGAACATAGAGATATATAGATATAGATAAATATACCATCAGATTCTAGAACATAGACACAGCTTGAAAAATAAGTTCAGAATCCAGAACCTCACCTACAGCTACATCTTCAGATTTTAGAACATAGATCTACGTTTATATATTTCAGACTTGTAGAAACTATACTTATGCTTTCAGAACTTCAGAACAATATACATATTCTGGTTTAAGAGCATAGACACAACTAGGGGAATAAGTTTAGACCACCCAAACATATATCCAGATTTTAGAACATAGGCATATACCCAAACATTTTCAGATTTTATAACATATACATGTTATGAAATTAGAAATACAGAGCATATCAAATAGGAAATTTAGAACAAATTAAGAACCTTGTTTAGAACACTTATCCAAAGCATAACTAAAGCCATATTAAAACTCTCTCTCTCACAGCCAAAACAGAAATAAAGGAGGAATCAGTAGCTTATATTTATAAATCACAATTCAGATTCTAAGAGAAGACTTTGTTTCATAACCATCACACTAGTCCAAAATCCAACAAAAGAACCCATTTTAATCCAATAACAACACAACTAGAACATGCAGTTTCCCAAAAATCCAATAGAAGAAGAAAGAAAAAAAAATAGACTTGTCCTTACCTGTGAAATCGACGGCAGCAGTCTGGCGGGGGAGCTCAGGCGAGTTCCTCTTCGAATGGCCATTCCACCTAGAGCAAGAAAGAACCCTTACCTTATTATTCAGATTTTCACATCAAGAAGCTTAAAACTTTGACTTCCACCCTACCCAAACAAAATCGGAAAAGAAATACAGAGGATATTCCAGATTTTGAATCTCATATTTGAACTAAACTTTGCCAATTTCTAAACCAAAATTTGAAAGGAAATTAGAACATGCAGAAATAGAAATGAAATAAGGAAAATTAAGGATTTACAAAACTAGAAAGAAATTAGAAAGGGATGGGGATGTACCTGGAAGAGGGCCAGACGAGAGAGGGGCGACGCCACTGCTGCTTCCACCGGGAACACCGACGAGCTCCTCGTTGGGGGAGAAATCGAGGCAGAGGGAGAGAGACTGAGAAAGGCAGCGAGAGCAGAGAGACGACAAAGGGATAGGGCTGCGGCGGCAAGGCGGTGTGATAGAGAAGAGAAAAGAGAGTGACTGAAGTTGCTGCAGAGAGAAACAGAGAGAGAGAAAGAGGGAGACCGATGGCGAGAGTGATGAAAACAAGAGTTGTGTCTCTGTATAGAGAGCACCGATGGAGAGGAGGGAGAGAGAAGAGTGTAGCGGCTGGAGTGAATTAGGTAGGGTTAGGAGATGAATTAAAATGCCACCAACGGGCCGGGTCTGGGCTAAATCGAATGGGCCGGGTCGAGTGTATCTTACGGGCCGAAATTAATTAATTGTAATATCCCGTCTTTTAATCCTAAATAAATTGCTGAGCTCTAAAATTTCTCGAATTTCTTGTACTTGGATTCAATTTACGAGACCAAGTTTTAATAATAGTTTGAGAATAACAACCCCTAGTGGTAATTTAATAGTTAATGTCATCACTTAATCTGATTACATTTACTATACAAGCATTTAGAGTGATGATTAGTAAGACCCATGGCATTTACAAGGATGCTCATTTAGGGTGATTAATGCCTATTATGATTAGTGACATTATTAGTGTTATAACTAGTACAAATACTTAATAAACAAATTGACAAATATGTATAACCGTGATGGTATACACAGAAACTTATGTATTACGTGATATTATGTGAGACAGATTCAGTCAAAGTATATATAACCTGAGAGCAAATATTGTATACAATAATTAGATGTATGCAATAACAATTATACTACAATACTAAGCAATAATATTTAACACAAACACTAGACACATGCAACAATGTCATATTGGTTGACACGTATGATCACTAAGATTTATTTGTTCAATACGTAAGGTATAAATACATATAATAATAATAATAGACTGTAAAGTAAATATAGCATAAAATGATTAGATTTTATTTCAGGGGTAGGGTACAAAAGCTGTAGGTATCTTACCCAATAGTAATAAAGGTGTTATATACAAGCATCAACCTACAACCCCCAACATAAAATAAATAAAAAGGGAAGAGAGATAAAAGCCTGCAGTGCAAATATAAGGATTATAGGCTGCAGTAGTAGCAGCTGAAGAGATAGGAGCAGAGCTGCTGCCACACGCCTCACTTCACTTCACTCAATCTATCCACACCCTGCAGCATCCAAAGAAGTGAGTCTAGTGCAGATAGCAAGTAGGGAGAGAGCAACCAATAGAGAGTACTGCCTCTATATAAAGAGTAGAAATTTGTGACTTAATCACACCTCAATTTATTCACACCGAAGTGCTGCCAAATTAAAGTTTGAAGAAGAACCGAGAGAAGAAAAATAGTTGCAGCCTTGAGGTAAAGATTTAAAGCTACAATTTATGTTCATACCTCTTAAAGCTAAACTTAAGATTCATGCATGTTCAAACAGATTTTATCATGAACTTAGAGGCTTAGACTGTGAACTTAAGAACTACATTTTGAAATTAGAAGGATATGTTCTTAACATAGGAAAAGCACACTTTTGAGTTGTAAATAAAGATATGATATGGAACTTATGTTGTGTAACATATATAGCAAAATGAAAAAGAAAAATAGGACTTACATAGTGAATGGGGACAATGGTAGTGCCGTGAGCTTCCTCCGAATCACTTCGAAGAGCTTCGGATGACCTCAAATACGCCCCGAACCACGCCGGACAGCCTCGAATCACCTCGAGTGACTCTGAATGGCTCTAACATAGCCCGTACAACTCCGAACCAATCCCGAAAGCCTCGGACAGTCCTGAACTAGTTCGAATCACCTCGAATGACCCCGAATCACTTCGAATGGCTCCGGACAGCCCCGAAACCACCCCGAGCTATCCCGAATAGCCTCAAATCCCTCCGAAACAGTCTCGGACAGTACCGTGCAGCTCCGAACCAACCCCGAACCAATCCAGAATAGCTCGAACCAACCGAAACCAATCTGCAAACATAGATTCTCTTAAGACTCCTTTAATTCCCAGAAAAATCAGAATAAGAAACTTAAGATGATTTCGATACATTCATAATATTAGAACTTGAGGTTGTCACAATGAATAACCAAACAAAACTTAAACTGAAACTAAGAAGAATTCCACTCCAGCCCCGCAAAAGAAAATGTACATACACAGAGAGAGAGAGACCAGCGAGAGAAGGGAGAGACAGCAAGAGAGAGGGCTGTGAGGGGAAGAGCTCGTCGAGAGGAAAGTCTAGGGAGAACAAAACGCGACACTGGGCTGTGGATGGTGCACGGTGGTGATGGCGACGTGGTGGTGGTGATGGTGCGACGTGGTGGTGGTAACGATGCGGAGCTGCGTGAGGGAGAAACCACGCCGAGAAGAGAAGCGCAGCCGGAGAACCATCGACGACGACGTGAGAAGAGAGAGTATAGTGCGGCGGAGAAAGAAGAGAGGCGCCTCTGGAAGGTGAGGGTTGAACGGCGGCGACAGGATAGAGATAGACATGGAAAGAAAATTTGGGAAAATTTAGAAAGCGATGTAAATTTTCAAACTAGAAAATTTACAAGTAATAAGAAGAAAAGAAAAAAAAAAGAAACTTTACCTTATGTTAGACGGTGGCAATCCAGTGGAGCTCCGGTGAGCTGCTCGTCGGAACAACCGTTCAGCGAGAAACGAGAGATACAGAGAGACCAAGAGTTAGAAAATTTAAACAGGAGAGTTAGAAATTAAGAAAATATGGTAAGAATCTGAGAAAAATAAATATGATATAGAAACTGGAATTACTAAGAAATATAGAAATAGAACAGAATGGTATCTTACCGTAGATGATGATGTGCTCCGGTGAGCTTTCCAACCGAGAGCAGCCGCGAGACCGAGAGGAGAGGAAAAAGGAGACCATTACCTATAGGAGGACTGGAGGCGGTGGTGTAGCTTGGAGTGACAGCGCCGCTTCCAGGCGGGCTGCCTTCGGGTGCACGCCGAGAAGGAGAGGTAGAGAGTCGAGGAAGGGGAATGAGCCGCTGCTACCTCGCTGCTGAAGCGAAGAAAGAGTCGAAAGCAGACTGAGGAGGAGCAGCGGTGTCAATAGAAAAGAAGGGAGGAATCGGCTGGGATTCGCGGAGGGTGAGACTCGGAGAAAGAGACGAGGGGCAGGAGGATAGAGGCGTGTATTATGTCTCTGTGAGAAGAAACAAAATAGAATAGGGTTAGGTTAAAGTAGGGAAGAAGTATCTAGAACCCAGGCCGGGTATGGGCTGGGTTAACGGGCTGACCATTTAAATTGTTGGGCTCCAGAAATTAAACGAGAATGGGCCGGATTATTGGATGACTGGGCCGAGTTATGAGATATGATGGGCTCAGTTATTAAGTCTACATGGGTCTGGAATAATTAACACACATGGACCAAACCCTTAATAAAATATATGGGCCGAGTTATGAAATTAGTTGGGCCGAAAATTTGTTAACCAATGGGCCTAATTAATTAATAAGAATGAGCTCACTTAATTAAATTAAATGGGCTAGTTAGCATTCTATCAAATCAAGACTTATATTAATTGGACTAAATTCAAGAAAATAATTTTAAAGCTAAGATAGGAGATTTAATTTATTAATTAACAATTAAATTTCTAAATTAGAATTTAATTGATTAATTAGAACTTAATTGATTAATTACGATTTAATCATGAGAAATGATTAAATCATGTTTATAGTGTGGCAATTGAAATTTAAGGATCGAAATATTAAATTAGAAATGCCTTTAGTTATATTACCCACTAGTTATTTATTGGGTAAAGTAAATTCCCGAATCATTAAGTGATTTGGAAATCATCAAACGACTCCTCTAGAAATACAACTCCTAGACTCGTACAATAGTCGAGTTCTAAAGACCCGAGAATAACTCTCGAAATAGTAAAGGATAATATTTCCTTACACTTAAAAGTATTAGACATACTTTATAAAGGTATCTCACGTAAGATTTATTTAAAGGTTTCGACGAGAGGTCGGATCCGCATCTCGAGAACGAAGCAATCACCAGTCAAGACTATTCAGGTAGGCTTTTCTTACTCTATGAAAATATATGTGTGCATGCTTTCAAAATGAAATGAGATATTTTCAAAGCACTGTCTTGCCATAAATGTTTTCGATTTATGTATGATGCCTATCTGTTATATTATAATCGAATTCGGGTTCCAGTGGGTTATCGTCTCCACTCGAACTAGTGTACACAATGGACTGTGAGTCAGCGAAAGGTTGACCGGTCAAGTGTCTGTGGGAAGTGGCCACTTCCCCGGCACAAATAACGTTCAGATATGGTTGATTACAAAAGAATTAGGACCATGGTCAAAATAGAACTTTCTCAAAGAAATGCTTTTGTGAACATAGGTGCTTTAGAAACAAAATCCCTATGATTCACTTGAAATGGCTTGACAGTTATATATGTAAGTGTGCGATTTTGGCACGTGTCTACTGAGTACAATTTGTACTCAGCCCTGCATGTATTTCTAAACGTGCAGGTTAAGAACAAGAAGATACGGGTGCTACGTTGGGCTTTTTGTCGGTCTCCTAGTAGCTGACTCTTGGGGGTTCTACGTGTCTTCATACACGTAGGATTTCGTCTATGCGATCCTACTTTTCCGCTGCTAGACCATTATGTAAAAAGACCGAGTTTTGAACTCTTTAATTTAGTTACGTGATGTAACGAGCTTATGACTCTGACTTCATGAATTTACGGAATGAACCCTTGATTTATGTTATGAGAGGAATACTCATTGTCTTACTCTCGTCATTTATTCCTTTCATTAGTCACGTTCCCAACTTTACTAGACTTAGTAGAAAGCGGGCGTGACATTAATAGTGGGCTAAAATAATAGATGATAAATTGGGCTTGGATTAAAATTGATTGGGCCGTAGAGAAGAAATCAAACGGGCCAAATTAATTATTCAGAATGAGCCTATTTAAATATATAGAATGGGCTCAGATTAAGTATTCAGAATGGACTTAAATTTATCTCTGAAGAATGGATTAATAAATTTAATCTTTGGATAAAGTTAGTAATTAAATGAGTTGGATATAAATAGTTAGATTAAATCCAATAATTAGATCAATTAAGTTATGAAATTAGTAGTATTTCAATAATTATAAATTTTTAAATAGTATTAATTAAATTAATACTATCCAATAGAGACTTAATTTAGCATTCTAGTTTAGAATTAAATTATTTCAAGTAAATTATCTTAAATAATTATAGTATCCATTATTAAATTAATTGGGTAAAACAAATGAAAATATTAAGGATTTAATAAATCAAAGATTGATTTAAAAATCCTACGAAAATAATTATAGAAATCTCTAAGTACTCGAATATTAGTCGAGTAAGAAATTAAAATAATTAATTAAATAATAGAATAATATTTCATTTTATTTATATGAAATAAATTATATACTAACGATGAGTATCTTCTTCGTTATTACGATTAAGGTTTAGCGAAGGGAAAGCACTAGACGGTAAAGATTCAGATCCTATTAAGCAAGGAAGCGATTCAGGTAGGCTTTCTTATACAACTAAAATTATGTGTGTTGTATCAGTTATTATTTCGTTTCAAAAAGATTTTGAACTGAAATTATGTGAAGTATTGTCTTGCCAAAAATATTTATATTTTTGTATGATACATATCTGCTTGAACTATTATAATCGAATTCAGGTCCTAGAGGATTGTTATCTTTCTCGGACTAGTGTACACCGCGACCGTGAGTCATCTAAGCGGGTTGGCCGGTCAAGTGTCCATGGAAGGTGGCCATCTTCCCGACACACATAAATACAAATATGATTGATTACTCCAGAACTTAGACTGCGTAGTCGAATTTTAAGAATCACAAAAGAATTTAGTGATTCTTATAAATGTATTTATAAATGTGCAGGTTGAGCTATGATGTTAAAGGGGAGTGCTCAGTGATGGTTTTTGTCGAACTCAATTAGTAGTAACTCTTGGGGGTTTACATGTCTTCATACATGTAAACTTAGAAATTGATCCAATTTCCGCTGCAAACACTCATTTCAGTATTCAGTATTTCTAGATGTTATAACCAATGACGTATGTATTTTGGTATCAGTTACTTAGTACCGAATTTCGTATATGAATCCTTATTTATCAAAGCACTTATCATATATTCACCTTCGAGTTAATACCCATTTCCTTATCCATTTCTATATTTCATCCCTGAGTCACGGTTATACCCATCATGACTATACTTAGTGAAGGTGGGTCTTGACAGAGTGGTATCAGAGCCCACTTGTGCTCTAAACCCGAGAGTCTTTTTGAGTTTCAAGTCTAGTATTGTTTCACTAAACTAATTAACGAGTCGACAAAAGTCTAGCACTCCCACACATCACGCTTGACAAGAAGGAGGTAAGCATCTCATTTAGGTGTGAATCCTTTGATTATAAAAAGGGATAAACATATTTCTTTACTTCGATTTTAGAATTATGAAACTTAAGTTCTTTCTTTATGAACATAGAATGCTTTAGTTTGCAATATCCCCTTTAGAAAAGTGAACTTAGACGAGAACTTAGATGAACTTTTACAAGTTACTCGAATTCGAGAATGAAGACAATAAGAATAAAGGAGAAACGAAATGAATCAAAAAAAAAATTATTAGAACATCCAAAACTAATGCTAAGCCCAATTACGATAAAAAAAAATTAAAAAGGAAAAATCTTTCCTTTCATAATAAATCAAGATCACGGCTTCGATCCGATAAGTTATCGTTTCTACCGTTAGAATCTAGAAAAAAAATCATTAACTCGATTAATAATGATATAATTATCAGTGAATAATAAATCATAAGTTTAGAATACTCAATAATTCAATAATGGTAATCATACCATACTAAAAGACTTTACGAAATTTTAACCATTTACCCAAAATGTTGATATCAACCAAAAAAAAAATGGTTCGAAATTTAACTATATTATTATAAATTAAGACTAATGCCTAAGAAGTCTAATTAAGAATTTTCTTTCTTTCCTTAGATGGCAAGGACGATGCGTACTGCACGTAAGAGGATATCTCCACGAGCCAGCCCAGCCACCATACTGAGGGCATACCAGACCTATGCCCCATGCATAGGGGATGACCTTGGTGAGTTTTTGTCACACTTCCGGAGGATGTGGGAGGCTGCAGTGCCTCATGGGGCTATTGGCATGGACGAAATCATGAGGTTGATCCAGCTACTACCGACTGACTGGCATGGGTTGGGCAAGGATGATATCTGGGGACTTCATTCACCCCGTCGGCAGGAGCTATGATCGGGAGGGAGACTTTCCGAGATTTGTTGCCACTCTCCACTTCTACTATGATGCCTTCGGCAGCGCACCCATGGGACCCTACATCCATCCTGGAGATCTAGTACCTGTTGGCGATGTGCCGACTATGTGGGCTCCACTGCTGCCTACATTCCTTCTTACTGGTGTGATTCCATTAGCTCCGATGCAGAGCTTTCTGTATCCACCACATTCACCTGAGATTCAGGGACGACATGACATTGAGTCAGGACCATCTCGTCCGGCTAGAGAGATTCGACTACCGTCTCCATGTCGTAGAGCACAGACTTCATACCCTATGTGCACCTCAGCTTTGGGGCGACTATTGGGAGCTACGCGTGAGACGCCGATGGTAGGTGGTAAGGGCAAGGCCCTAGCTACATCTGACTCAGAGGACGACTACACCCGAGTTGAGCCTTTATCGACAGCCACTAGCATGGATTCCCGGAAGAGGGGACTGTCTCCAGATGCTAGAACCTTTTATGCTGAAATGAGGCGTAGGATAGCTGAGCTGCAAAGGCCATTGAGGGGAGCCGGGGATAGAGATGAGGGAGGTGAGCATGATGCTGTAGAGGATCCAGAGGAGGATCCGGATGATGAGCAGGGATGCCATTCTGACCGAGACCGTACCGACTCGACAGCTCACCCATAGTGGGGTGATCTTGTGCTGTCTTTTGATAGGTGATGTACTTATCAGAAACGGATCATATGTATAGACCGTTCTGATTTTATTATTTTGTTAGTACTAGACGGAAACGTTGATCCTACGAGGACCGTTCCGTAATGCTCTTAGATTCTCTTTTGTTAGCACGGATTCACATATAGTACGTGTACCATGACTAAGTACTTTTTGTGTTGCCACGTAGGATGATGAGTATCATGGCATGTACTTGAATAGTACATCTTTTGGATACGATTGTATTGAAGTCCTCGTGGAGGCATGTTTCAGATGTTGTATATATACGACGACCTTAGCGGTCTTTGCAGTATATAGAACCGTTACAAGAGTAGATATATATATTGTTATGATAATTAACTTGGAAATTGAAGAAAATATATTAGAAATTGAAGATTTTCTCTATACTCTAACTTGTAATTGTAAATTAAAGAAAATACCTTAATAATTTTTTTTTAATTTAACAGAATGCCACCGAGAAGAGCTGGACGCCCAAGGGGCAATGGTAGAGGAAGAGGTCCAAGAATTGTTGAAGAAGGAGTGTGCACGGAATACCAGTATCGATCACCTCAGATCCGTCCAAGGGGCAACGTCCAAGCTGCACGGAATACTTTTTGCGTTGCACAGATCAGCAGATTTCAACGTGCGGTTCAGATAAATTAGCTCAGTTGTACATACGAGAAATCATACGTCTGCACGGAATACCAGTATCGATCACCTCAGATCGAGACTCGAGATTCACATCCAGATTTTGGATAAGCTTACAAAAGGAACTGGGCACAAGACTGAATTTCAGTACTGCTTTCCATCCCCAGATCGACGGACAGTCAGAGAGGACTATTCAAACTCTTGAGGACATGTTGAAAACCGTAGTTCTCGACCGAGGTGGAAGTTGGGAAGCAATACTACCCCTAATTGAGTTTGCCTACAATAATAGTTATCAAGCTACTATTGAAATGGCGCCATATGAGGAACTTTATGGAAAAAAGTGTAGATCGCCGTTGTATTGGGACGAATTCGGCGAGAGGACGATTGTAGGACCAGACTCAATTAGTGAAATGATTGAGATAGTCCGACAAATACGAGGAAGAATCAAGGAAGCCCAGGACAGACAAAAATCTTATGCTGACGCTCATAGGACTGAGCTACAATTTGAAGTAGGAGACAAGGTCTTCCTAAAGGTATCTCCTTCAAAAGGGATAGTCAGGTTCGGCGTAAAAGGTAAACTAAGACCCCGTTTCGTTGGACCATACGAAATCCTCGAAAGGATAGGACTAGTCGCATATAAGCTGGCATTGCCGCCAAGCTTTGGGAACGTTCACAATGTTTTCCACGTTTCACAACATAGAAAGTACGTTTTTGATCCCAAACACGTCATCCATCAAGAAGAGATGATCTTAAACCCCGACATGACCTATGAAGAGAAACCTGAAGCTATTTTGGATCACAAAGTGCAACAACTCAGAAATAAATCTATCACCCTGGTGAAAAGTGTTGTGGAGGCATCATGGACAAGAAGAGGCTATATGGGAACTCGAAGACAAGATGAGAGACAAATACCCCGAGTTATTTAATGAGGACGTACAAATTTTGGGACGAAATTTCTGTTAAGAGGGGTAGAATGTAATGCCCCGCTTCTTTGTAGTAGTTATCTCGCATCGTATAATTGTGAGTAATCGATTTTTATATATTAATGGGAAATGAATTGCCAAATTGGAAATGATTATTCTACATTATCTAAATTGGACTAGTTTCCAATTTTAAACTATAAACGAGATTTAGTATGGGATTAAAACCTTTGTTAGTTGTTATTAAGAACTCTTATCACTAATTATCCTAAATGTGATAATTATTATTATTATTATTAAAACCTTAAAGTAATTATTTAACAGCATAGGGTAAGATATCATATACATATTTATGTAGGTTAGTTGTATGAAGATTCCAAGGGATAAAGATTTAAATAAGAAAACCAAATGAAACAAAGAAAAGTCTACACTAACCTACACTACTACTTAAGGCTGTAATGGAGAAAAAGAGATGGAGGAATGTTCATTCAAACACTTCTACAACAGGGACATCCCCTAAGGAATGGAGCAAATAGTTAAGTAATTTAAGTACAAAGCAATCGGTTGTTACATGTACAAAAGAGTAAAGAAAGTAAGGTTACTACTGCCACACCCTTTCCACCCTATGAATACAAGATCTAAACAAAATTTAATAGTACAAACAATAGAAAATAGTACAAATCAGTAAAGGAAACGTGGGAGTAGTAAACTGAGCTCAAGGCTCAAGGAGAAAGGAAGGAACGACTGATTGTAAGGGAGGAGTTCCAAGGATGCTCCATACCCTGCAAAACATAGAGCAGTTAGGCAGTTGTAGAGAAGCTACTACTTCACATACTGACATTATATAATAGACTACTTCCTTAAGCAATTACTACACCACAACCACTCACAAATTTTGCAAATTGGAGAAGATAGAAGAGTTCAAGAAAAAAAAAGAAGTAGTTGAAGTTTGAGGTAAAGAATTAAAGCTCTAGCATTCAATACCTATGTTAATTTTTGGGAACCCTAAAGATATTTAATTTTGATGATGGTCCTTCGAAACACACTTAGATGTTTTATAGATCAAACTGTTCTCGTGTAATAACAGATCACTAGAGATAAAGTGAAAGTAGCTATAGAACAAATTAGGAGATGACTTGAAATGTAAAGGAAATATTCCTATAGAAGTCAATCTCAACTTAGAATAGGATGAAGATCAAGATCTCACGCCAAAAGGAATCGATCTGCTGTAACAGACAGAGACCAGATCGATGACCAGATCGATGCCTACAGCGATGAACCAGAACGATTGAGTCATCAATCCACCAGCTGACATCATCC